>JAIUZE010007467.1:0-32654 GCA_022085475.1 Heliosperma pusillum | reverse complement strand
ATGATATTCATAAAGAGAAAACATGTAGAATGACATATAGGGAGAAATTTGGTTAAAAAGATTACTCAAATTGAAACATGAAGTTCTAGGCTAGATAATAGAACAAACACCTTCTATGCAGGAAATCAAATATGTGAAAAGTACTTAGTGCAATTATCCCAAGTAACACAACAATTAGCAAAGATAACCCTTTTATACCTCTCTTCTTATTTATCTAATACTACCTCCTAAGAAATAGTCAACATGGATTAAACCAACCAAGATTGACCCTTTACAACTTAACCAACACTTATTAAAACATAAGCACAATCAAAGGAGTAAGCTTTAAGTATTAAACCAAAGGATTAAGCTAGAATCATGCAACTCAACACTAAACCATGTTAAAATTACACAACATATAATTTATCACCCAAAAGACTCTAACTTTAAACCAAAGTTGAAGTCTTTCAAGTTTACTTCACACATTCAAGTATAGGTTGACAATTCTTACCAAGAACAAGCATTCATTAAGCAAATAAGATGTCAAGCTAGTCAAACTAAACATTCATCTACTTAACATGAAAGATTAACACAAATAAATTATATTAAATAAGGAAGAAGAGGATTAGAGAGTCATACAATGCTAAAGGTGTGAACTTGTTCAAATTACACCAAGTAATGGAAGATTTAGCTACCCATAATCCAAATATTACAACCCATTATGAAGTTCAACCAAAATACAAAACCAAAATGAAGAACAAAAGTTGAGAGAATTCTAAGGAAATTGTGTTGTGGAATGTTGTCTCCAAAGTTGTGTTCTTTCCTCTCTCTACAATTTGCTTCTTATATACCCTTGGTCCGCAAACCTAGGGGCCTTGAGAAATGGGCTTTCAAAAGACAAGACGGAGAAATGAAGAACGCACGCCTGAGACTCGGACGCTGGCAGCGTCGTGGTGACGCTGGCAGCGTTTTGTGCTGCCAGTTTTTCCTTTGGTTGAGCGTCTTGACTTTCGTTGACCCTTGGATTTTAGTCCCGCCTTGAATTCCATTGACCCTTTGGGCTTGGTCTTCTTGCTTTGATGATTTGCTTGTAGCCCACTCCAATTGTCGGGTTTGGGTCTCGGGTTTGACCTTGACTTTTGTTGACTTTTGGGTTTGACTCTAAAAGTTGACTAAAATTACTAAATAACAACATTATTACAAAGACTAAGGTTAACATAAAACAATGCTAACGACCCGTAAAAAGTATAATAAACGAACCTAATAAATACTACTAGACACATTACATTTTGGTGTTGTCAAATACCCCCACACTTGGAGTTTTACTCGTCCCGAGTAAAAACTCGAGATTAGCAAGACAAACACGAGTCCAAACATAGCATGTGAAGGTAATGACCTCTCTTCCCTCACCACTACCTTCTTATATCTCCCTCAAAACACAACCACCTATTAAAAGAAAACTGACTCAAAGTTGTTTTAACACACTCTTCCCTTACCACTTCCTACTTATAACTCCCTCAATACAAGACTCGACACACCACCAACTCCGACTCATCTCACCTCAACTCCTCCCTTCTTATACCTCCCAAGAATGTAGTATGACCATCTTTGCCTTATCCCAAGGCATAGCGAGATGGCCCTCATCACTAAACTCCATGCAACTCCACTTCTTATATCACCCCCTTATTACTCCACTAGTGTATAGCATGGTTACTTGGTTGGCCCCAAACTACACAATTTGCACAACCAAGCAACCACCAAGAGAAATCCACCAATTTGGAACCAAATTTGTGACTCAAAATAAAAATAAAGGAAGTCCTAAGCTAGCCTCCTTCCAATTCCCTCCTTATCACTCCCTTCTTATGCCTCCAAAATCCTCATCATAGAAAGTATTATGCTCAATTTTTTTTTTCATTTTTCATTTTTCCATTTTTTTTCTTAAAAATCCCTCATTTTGCCTAAGGTGCCCTTTCGGGTTTTCACCTTAGCTTTTCCTTTCCTCTCATTGGTGGCTCGCAACTCGATTTTTCATTTTGCCCGGAATGCCCTTTCGGGTTTTCATTCCGTCCTCGGCCACCTTCCCAATTTTCGCCTAGGTGCCAACCTTGTGGGGTTTCACCTAGCCGGGATTTTCAATTTTTTTTAAAGCATCAAAACATGAATAAAACGTACATATGTTACATCAGAACTCCTCCCCCACACTTAGTTTCCACATTGTCCTCAATGTGGAGGAGATGTACAAAAAGTACGGGTTGCCTCCCGTAAAGCGCTTTTGGTTTTTTTTTTCGTTTGCTCGACGCCTTTTCAAGATCATTCTTCTTCAAGACTCAAGAGCGGAACAACTCAACGCCCTTAGTAACTTATCAAACACATTAGCCCATAAAGATGAGAAGTGGAGGTAGTAGGTTGGAATAATATGGCATGTGTAGTCAAAACTAAATGATTCTATGTCGCAGTAAGGCTCCTTGAAAGAGAAGCTGGATTTGGCAAAAACCAAGTAATAATGAGAGGACTCATGAGCTTCTTTGTGGAATACATTTGATGGCATTTCAAAGCAAATTTGAGGCGGTTCCTCCTTGCGGGAGTACACCTCTACAAACTCATTTTCCATATTCATTTTCGCAACCTCCTTAACCTCCACACTAGCAAATTTTTATAGTCTTAGGAAGGTCACAAACAACATCATCAAGAGCCTTTACCTCCTCTTTTTCAATCTCAACCCCCCCCCAACTCATGTCTTCTTGCTCATTCTTCTCAAACACCTCACTCGTTAATCCCGTAAAAGTAAAATTTGGGCAAGAATTACTACGAACTAAGGAGATTTTATCAAGGTGTGAGGCATCAACTCCGGAGCTCGGAATGTGAATAGGGGTCTCAATGGATGGTAAGGCCCAAGAGGATTTCAAGTCACACACATCATCTTTATCATCCCAAAAATCATATTCATCAACAACACACTTTTTATAATTGTGACTCATTTCATGCTTAGGGGAAAGACGGTCTTCAACCTTAAAGTCATACTCATCACTAATGAAACCATTATCAACATAAGAATCATCTAAAGTGTGCATCTCATCATGTTCGATACTACTTTCTTCGATATCCCTAAGGAGTTGGTTTACTTGAATTTCAAGGTTTTCCAACCTCACATTGTATAGCTCTCGATGCTCTTTAGCTATAGCCCTTTCAATCGGATTAGCTGCCCTTTCAATTTGATTAGCTGCCCTTTCAATTTGATTAGCTTTCTCAAGGTCTTGTGCCCCTTTGATAATATCTTGCAATATGTCATTGACGCTCATTGAAGATGTGTCATTGGTAGGCATTTCCTCACTTTGGTTGAATTGGGGTTGACAAGAATTTTCCAACTCCCATATAAATGTCTCTTTAGCCAAGTAAAGGAAAAAATCCCACTTCTCTTCATAATCAAACTCATACTTAAACTTTGCATCACTCAAACGATGAACATGAAACATGGTTTTACAAATAACTAGGGGAATGGAGCAAGTCTCAGAGCTAGCTACAAGTCAATACTAAACAGTTTAATGCACTCATTCAATCGCTACAAAGCTTAATACGAAAGTGAACGAATTTATACAATCTTGGAAATAAATTAGACTTTCGACCTTGCAAGACTCAACCACATTCGGACTCTCACGGGTCACTCTTCTCTCAACAAGCAAATGGTAAGTAAATATGTATAAGAAAGAGAGAAGAAAATATAGTCACTCACCTAGACTACGACCGACACAACATGCATTGCTAACTAATATGAAAGATGATTCAAGCACCGTACACACGCATAACCACCGTTCAAGGACAATCACGTGCCGAACATTTGCAAAAATATGGATATGTGAGGCTAATTGGTAAGAAAGGGTAAAACAATTAATGGAAATGTGAGGGTAAATAGCCAAGCTAGTTCCTAACAAAACCGCAATATAATTCGTTCCATTCTTCCAATTATCAAAATTAAACTCAATGCCTTAACCAAAATAGGCATATACTACACAAATCCCATATAACACCTCGACAAATAATAATAAGCGCAGGAGGTGTAAACAATAAAAACTTCAGCCAATTATTTTTCATATTTTTTCATTTTTTCATTTTTTCTTTCTTTTCTTTTTCTTTTCTTAGCTGACTAAGGAAAACATCTCGATCGAGCTGAATGAATCACTCGATCGAGGCAACAACTAACACAATCTGCTCGATCGAGCTGAAAACTACTCGATCGAGGCACTATCAACACTTCACTTCTTTTTCTCGTAAATACCCACTCCAATCAATGAAACGAGCCAAAAACTGACACAACGGTAGAATATACCTCGACTACTAAACTAGCTCGGCAAAGGTAGGCTAAGTTTGGGATATAGTTAAGGGCAACAGGCAGATATGGCTTTATGTGGAGTTAATGGGGCAAAATGAGGAAAAGGGAGATGCAAATATTCTCAAAACACGTAATACCGACCACAAACCCAATGCGTGCAGGCAATAAGAAATCAAAATTCATATACAAGCAAATGACACGAGATGTGGGGAGTAACTACTCTCATTCCTAGATGAACTGGTCATAGATGTCACCAGTTATAGGCTCTAAAACTCAGAATATAAAAGTAGTTTGCCAAAATGTTGAGTCAAGTCTAATAATCAAATTTAAATTCCAAGACAAAATTCAATAGTTCACTATTTCGATTTTACTACGTAAATCAAGAAAGGTGCAAAGAATAGTATAAAATAGACTTGTAGTGCACTTTCATCATGAACAAGACTCCAATCCGACTCAACTATATGCAAAAATAAACGTGATATATTTTTTTTTTGATTTTTTCTAATTTTTCTAATTAACATGAATTGTAAACGTGAATGCAGTACGAATGCAAATGCAGACGCAAAAGGATGTAAAACACTTCCCCAAACCAAAACAGACAATGTCCTCATTGGCTATAGCACAACAACATATAAAGGAAAAGGAAAAAAGCAACCTAATACATGTTCCTAAGGAATGAAATATATATGAAGAATGGAAAAACAAAAGGAACAGGAACAACTCACAAGACAAAGCTTCCCCAAACCAGCATCAAAGTAGGGTCAAATGAGTAGAAATGCCACTCGATCGACCAACCTTTCCAGGCATTGTCGCTCGATCGAGTAGCTCTGGTTTGCTCGATCGAGCACTTCGTAAGTGCACAGCCCACGACTTTGAACAGTCCATTTCCGCATCCGCCTGAAAAATGATGCCAACCGAATACCAGAAAATACCAAAAATCGTCCAATAGGAAAGATGAATTGTCTATCTAAACTACGGATTATCACGTAGTAGTCTAATTGTCTAACTGAAAACGCAATAAATTGTTTTTTACAAATTGCACGGGGTTGCAAACCCGGCTACCAACCAAATAGTTTCATGAGAAGGCCACCGTTTGGCCTTTGACTTGCGGAAATACCCTCAGCTGCGGTAAGTTCCGTCTTCTTCCTCCACACGTACGATGGTTTCTTGGAGTCTAGCTCCACCTCGGAATCACTTGCGTACATGCGAGCTCCTTTGTCCTTCTTGGACTTCTTCTTCTTTACGTCGTCACGCGAACCTGGCTTTTCCTTTTCCAGCTCCAATGCTACTGATTTACTACCTGTAATGGAACACACAACAGCATATTCCTCCAATTCGCTCCCAAGCTGGGGCGGAGGTGTTACGGTAGCATTGGGGATATCACAGATAGGAGCTATAGGCTCGATAGGAACCGAAGCTTTGTCATGCGTGAATAAATCAGGTGCGATATCAGATAAAGGAAGTGCGTAGCATGGTGACACAAGCATAGGACCCCTACTAACATGAGACTGCGTGAATACTAAATTCTCCCCACCTATTTGAAAAGTCAGAGTCTGTAACCCAACATCAATAACCGCTTGCGCAGTATGCAAGAACGGTCTTCCCAAAATGATGGGAGTGTGAGAATCCTCAGGTATATCCAAAACTATGAAATCGATCGGGATAAAGAATTTTCCTATTTGCACAGGAACATCCTCTATGATTCCTAAGGGTCGAGACAAGGTCCTATCTGCCATCTGTACCGTCATGTTTGTACACTGAAGCTTGGTAAAGCCTAACCGTTTGGCTAAAGACAAAGGTAAGACGCTAACACTAGCTCCTAGGTCACATAACGCGTTGTCTATGAGATAGGTTCCTATATGACATGGTATAGAAAAACTACCTGGGTCAGACAGCTTAGGGGGGCATTTGTTCTGGAGGAACGCAGAGCATTCCTCGGTTAAAGCTACAGTCTCTACAGTGTCTACGGACCTCTTACGCAAAAGAATTTCTCGCATAAATTTCAGATAAGAGGGTACCTTTAATAAGAGGTCTGCAAAAGGAACGTTCACCTTGAGATTGCGTACAATATCAGCGAACCGAGCAAATTCCTTCTCGACCTTAGCCTTCTTCAATCGACCTGGAAACGGAACTAGAATGTCAGGATTACCACGTTGCATATCCTTGACAATTGCATTGTTAATCATCTGCTTGCTTAACCCCTTCGCACGGGCTTCTCGCTCATGAAAACCCATCGATCGAGTATCTAAGTCACTCGATCGAAGATTTTCCGAGCTTAAATTGCTCGATCGAGCAACTTCCTCGGTCAACTTAGTCGATCTAGCAACCAGATTCTCTCGATCGACCGCTTGGCTATCTAAATTACTCGATCGAGCATTAACAACCTCTCGATCGAGTAACATGCTTTCTGATTCGCTCGATCGAGTAACACTAATCTCTCGATCGAGTGCTTTCTCCTTCTTTTCATTCGATCGACTAGCAATAACCTCTCGATCGAGCATATTATCAGCAACAGTCTTCGCAACATCAGGATTCGCACCAGAAATATCAGCAACTGGACCAGGACTGTCATAAGCAAGACCGCTTCTCAGAGTAATCATATTCAGCGTCTCCTTGTTCTTGTCAGTTTGAGACGGTAACTGCCCGGGTTGCCTAGTCGATCGAACTCCTGCCAATTGAGCAATCTGCGACTCCAAAAGCTTAATAGTAGCATTTGTTGCTTGATCAGTTTTGCTCATTTGGATAGCTAAAGCTTGGATCATAGACTTTAACTCCCCGATTTCTGCAATTCCTACAGATGAGGAACTAGCTTGCTGCGAAGACTGGATGTTCTGAAATCCTTGCTTGTGTGGCGGTTGATACGTCGGCTGTGGTGGTGGAGGTGTAGGATTTAAGACGTTCTGGCTCGTCCATCTCAAATTGGGATGGATATTCCCTTGATTGTAATACCCACCTCCTTGACGGTATTGTTGAAAGGAAAAGACTTGTTCCCTTTCAGCGAGACAGTCTATAGCCGTGTGACCAGTTTCGCCACACCTCTTGCAAGTAATCATATCATCCTGCTGCAGCAAATGAACCGTCTGCTGGTTATCTTCAGCTTTCTTCTCCCATTTATCAAGTCTGGCATTTAGTTTATTGAATTTTGCATCCAGACCTTCAGAATCGATACTAGCTATCGTCCGTGTACCACTCCTCGGATTACCATATTCAGCACAATGGGTTGCCATCTCCTCAATCAGTTTCCAACCCTTATCATCATCTATTTCATTCTGGAACCTTCCGTTTGACGCGGCATCTAGAATGGCTCGATGATCGTCATATAACCCGGTGTAAAACTGGTTACACAGAAACCACTGCTCGAACCCATGGTGAGGAACAGACCTCACTAGCGTCTTGAATCGATCCCAGGACTCATAGAGATTTTCATGAGTCGTTTGCTTGAAATTGGTAATCTGACCCCTCAAAGCATTTGTCCTCTGCGGTGGAAAATACTTTTTATAGAAAGCCAGTGCGAGTGTGGTCCAGTCGGTAATACCCAATTCTTCTCGATTCAAGTTCTTCAACCAGTCTTTGGCGTTATCAGTAAGGGAAAAAGGAAACAAGAATTCCTTGATCTTGTCAGCTGTCACCCCTTTGGAAACCAGAATAGAAGAACAGTAGTCAGCAAAGGTCTCCATATGCCTCCTCGGATCCTCCCCAGCTACACCCCTATACTTGTCCTGCTGGACAAGCTTGATATAAGACGGACGAAGATCGAAAGTAGTTCCATCTTCGTCCGTTGTAAGTTTGAATCCTTGAGGTATACATGCAGCTGTAGGCTCGGAATGGCTAGCAATATTAGGCATCTTTGCTGGCAAAGTAGTCTCGACAGTCAAATCTTCCTCGAAAATGAAACTGTCAAAGACGGATACAGAAGTACTCAAGTCTTCCTCCTGAATAGTCTTATCTAACCCTCTCTTTCTGCGTAGGAAGGTTCTTTCAGGCTCCGGATCAGCTTCCACTAATTAGAGCCTTTGGGACCTGCTCATACACAACTATAAAGAGAAAGATAAGAACAGTCTTAAGGAATTAGAAATTCCTTAAGACGAGACAGAAATAAATAACAGAAAATTTAATTGCCTCCCCGGCAACGGCGCCAAAATTTGATGTGGTCGTTATACACCAAAAATAAAACCTAAATCTACTAACTAAGAAGATAGCGGAAGTAGGGTCGATCTCCACAGGGAGGAAACTAACTAACTGTAATTTAAATCTGTCAGTAACAATCTGGGGGTTTGAAATTGTTTTAACTTACTAAATAAGACTAAAGGAAAGAGAAATAAAGGAAAAAAGAAATATGAAATAAATCAGATAAAGAGAAATATGCTCGGATTCGGTCTACTGCAGTATCGGCATCTATGGGTCAACTAAGTCAGTCAATCTATCAATGAGAAGGGAAATGGTTTTCTCCTCTCGGTCTCGAACCACCCTAGGGATTTTCCTAATTAACTCTCGTCCTCTTAGGAGTCACCTATCAATTCTAAGCAAACCTTCCCTTCCAATCTCTCGATCCAGGTCGGGGTTAACTACCTAGCCTAGTCTCCTGCGTATACTCATTCGACTAAACCTCAATTAAATTGCTTAGACTGATTCTCATATTCAAGACTAACTAAACTAATCTATCCTAACATGCCTCTACTACAGTTTCCCTCATCCCAACATACAAGAGAATTAGCTACTCATGCTATTAACTATGCTAACAAAGACGATTGAACATATGACGATAGACATAATAAAATCGTAGTTAATAAGCATAAACAATAATAACACAGCAGTTAAGTAGAGCAAGTAGTAATTAAGATTAAGATAAAGGTACGAGTAAAAGAGAGATATCGTTTACAATCTTAGCAATCCGGCGTAAAGAACAATCCACGTCGAATAAACCCGAATGAAAACTAAAGATTAAAAGTTCAGAAACTAAAGAAGGATTAATGTCTACTAATTACTGAATAATAAGTGCTGCCTCACTAATGACGTAAATAAGAGTCATATATAGTGTATAACACGACTCTAAACCTAATTAACCTAATGGACTTAAAGCCCGTGATAGGATCCACTCGATCGAGGGAAATAACCACTGGATCGAGGACTTTATTGGAGGCAATCACTCGATCGAGCAATTGATCTACTCGATCGAGCAACTTTTCAGCAGCTTCTACTCGATCGAGCACAGGACAACTCGATCGAGAAACTTTTCACTTCAATGTTCCTCGATCGACCAAATATATAATCGATCGAGGTCTTTTGGCTTGGCACATAGCGTGAATCATGACTTTGGGCTTTGATGATGAACGCTTTCACGCTTCCCCATGCAAGAGCTCCCGTCTCGTTCCTTCCATTCTCCTAAATGCATGCAAAGTGGACTGCTTTGGCTCGGTTTCCGCTACTACGCAGCTTGTACCTACAAAATAGTAATGAAAGTACAAAGTAGCCAAATAGGGGCATATAGTGATATAATATCACCTAAATGACATAGAAATGCGTGAATACATGGACTAGAAAGTCTATACAAAATACACGCATCATCATCGATGAACACCACGAAAGGGTCCAAGAATGGACTAAAATTCTGGCTTATAAGGTCCATGAATACTGCTTGTGCGTTAGTTAACCCAAAAGACATTACCACATACTCATAGTGATTATACCTCAAACGAAAAGTTGTCTTTCGAATGCCACCATCCTTGATCCTCAGCTGATGATAACCTAACCTCAAATCAATCTTCGAGAACAATCCAGCCCCACTTAACTGGTCGAACAAATCATCAATCCTAGGTAATGGATACCTATTCTTTACCGTAACAAGGTTTAGTTCACGATATTTAATGCACAACCGTAAACTGCCATACTTCTTCTTTACGAAATATACTGGCACATCCCACGGCGAAACAATAGTCCTTATGTACCCCTTACCTAGCAACTCATTCGACTGCTTCGTTAATA
Source organism: Heliosperma pusillum (assembly GCA_022085475.1). Classification (NCBI taxonomy): domain Eukaryota; kingdom Viridiplantae; phylum Streptophyta; class Magnoliopsida; order Caryophyllales; family Caryophyllaceae; genus Heliosperma; species Heliosperma pusillum. The sequence continues at coordinate 22,366 of JAIUZE010007467.1, read as the reverse complement.
CTTTGAACTCTTAGGACCCATACGGTACGGGGCCTAAAGATAGGTCCTATTCCTGGCTTCAATTCCAAGCTAAAATCAATATCCCTCTTCGGAGGTAATCCAGTATTTGATCCGGAAAAACATACTCGAACTCGTTCACCACCTCTATCTGTGCTACCGATGGCTCTTCCATTCTGGTATCCCTCACATGGCACAAAATCATTAAACACCCCTTGCTCAGGTAAGACTTTAAGGTAATCGCCAAATCAACTTGACTTTTGGCTTCATTACAAATCCATGGTACAACACTCTAACTCCTTTAGGACCCGTTAAAGACACCTTCTTTTGATGACAATCAATACTAGCTTAATACTTCCCCAACCAATCCATCCTGACAATGACCTCCAACCCTTCTAAAGGAAATTCAAATAAATTTATATGAAAGTCTACCACTCCCACAATCATGGACATGCTCCTGAACAATTTACAACAAGATACAGACTCCCCAGACGGTATGAATACCTCATCCATTACAGATTCGCTCTCCCCAAGGCCCAACATCAACATATGACTCTTAGACACAAAATAATGAGTCACTCCGAATCAAATAAAACAAGACGGAATATTGTTAGCGAGAAAAGTACCAGTCACCACTTGCGTGTCATCCTTAGTTGTTTGCTTGTCCATCATGAACAGTTTGCCACTCTTCTTTTGACCCCTCCTTGCACGATACCAGCTGACACTATAGACTTCGATGCTGAACCCTGGTTCACATTATTATTCGGGCGCTGATACCTTCCACCATTGCGGTTTTAGTTGCTGCCATTCGCACTATGGTTCCCTTGCCTACTCCACGACCCCGAAGGACGACTACGGGCTATGTTGTGCCTATGACCTTGAGAATAAGTCATCTAGTACGATGACTGATAACTTCCTCCATCCAAAGCAGTGGGACATACAAACCTCTTGTGCGCTAAGTGATGATCATTATTTATATACATATTTTATGCCTCCCTTAGACGCATTTTACTCGATTTACCGTCTTTCCTTGCTTATTTCTATGCTATTTTAGCTAGAATATAGATTCTGCCGCTTTTGTTATGTTTTAATGCAGATTGGATGCATTTGGAGCTTTTCGAGTAGATATGGAGCATGGCGGAGTTGGATCGTAGAAGCTAGGCACGGGAATCGAGGAAGAAAATAGAAGAAATGAAGAAATGAAGAAAAGAGGAAGAACGAGCTAAAATGAAGTCTGCTCGATCGAGCAGTCTACAAGTGCTCGATCGAGTCGGTATCAGGTCTTGCTCGATCGAGCAGAAGGCCTTGCTCGATCGAGCAAGTTAGTATTTCGGCGCTTTTTCGAGTTTTCCTTAATTTTAACCTAATTAGTAGGATCTTTTGTAATATAAAAAGAAAGCTCGTCTCATATGCTTTCTTATGCTTTGATATTCATATACATACTTTCTTAGGCTTTAGAATACTTTTAGGGTTTAAATCAGAAACTTTAGTTTAATTTACTTTTCCGCTGGATTTGATTCATCAAAGACGATTGTCTTTAGTTCATCTTGTAATCGGTATTCCTAATCTTTCTTAAGTTATTTATTTAATTGACTTCTTGTTCCTTAATTATTCTTTGTTCATCCTTTCATTGTTGTTAATCATGTTTACTTTAATTATTATTGTTGTTGTTAATATCGTTATGAGTAGCTAAATTCCTTTCTAGGGTTGAAAGGGGATCTAGGATTGTTAGAAGGGGTAGATTAATTAATTGAATTGCAATTGCATGGTTATCGTTTGGTTATCGTTTTAATTCTAGTTGTTTGATTACTGGCCAGGATTAATTAACTAGTCTTGCAAATTAGGATTGACACCGACCGGGTTAAGACTAAGATAGGCTACGATAATTGAATAGAACTCGTTTAATGATAGCGATCGCATGTTAAATTGTAGATCTAAAGGGCATAATTGAATCGACCGATCTTGTGACCTTAGATAGCTTTATTGCATGATAGTTGATTACGTCCCTACCCCTGAAAAATAATCCTAGTGAACCTGTGACCCTAGACTTTTAATCTCATTGTTTTCAACCTTATTAGTTTGTTATTGCTTATAGTTAGTTGTTTCTTATTATTAGTTGTTATTAGTTATAGTTGTTATTGTTATTGTTGTTATTTATTGTTGTTATTGATTGCTTTTAGTTTAGAACTCAAATCTCAAACCCAGAAATTGTTACTTTAGAGACAAGCTTAGTTTAACAGATTAGAATACTACCGCCTCCCTGTGGATTCGATACCTTACTTACCGCTGACTATTAGTTAGTAGTGAATTAGGTTTTACTTTGATTAAGGTGACACGACTTTACCCTTATCACTAAGCCACCACAACAATGACACATAATCCCCGAAGACTAGCTAGCTGCTCGACCACCTCTTTCCCCATGCTGCTGCCCTTTGCCGTAGCCATCACCTCATGAATAAGATCGGGTATGAGTGTAGTTAGCCCTCTTGTAGGTGGAGTTGCCTCCCCCTTCTCTCTCCGCCTTCCTCTTCCCGCTCATAGCCTCTTTCACTTCTCTGGTCATATCGGCCCTACGCTCTGCCTGCCCAGCTCTATCATACGCATCCTTTTGGTCGAAAACCACCCCCGGAGGTAGTTTATCCAGGACTCTAAAGACCAACCTCTTATTGAACTTGTCCGCGAGAGCCTTCTGACTCCACTACATATCGTCCGTATAACTTGCCAGCTAAGTGAACTTGTTATAATAATCCGGACATGTGACAACCCTCGAAAAACGCGGAAATTTAAAACTAATAAGCATGCGTAAGCTAGGTAGCACGGACACCTCTTCTAACTAGCCGTCCCGTGTCGGACACCGTATCGGACACACGGACACACATACACCTAGAAATAAGGAATGAGAGGTTGAAAGACTAAAAGAGATTGATTAGAAGATGAGTTGGGTAGGAAATGAGAATAAATTATAGTCAAAGTCAAATTTTAGCTTCAATTATTTACATTTAATATCAAATACCATATAAAAATAAAATCGTACGTTATTTATAATTGTAAAATATATATTTTATTAAATTTAAATGTCGTGTCCCGTATCCTAAATTTCACGAGATGCCTTATCACGTGTCCGTGTCGTGTCCGTGTCAGTTTTTGTGCTACCTAGTGCATAAGTTGCGGAAAGTATGAGGTTTTAAAAACCTTTTTACGAAAGTCAAATGAACAAAATCAAAGTACAAATACAATAACGGAGACACAGTTTCTCAAAACGTAGTCAAGTCTAAAATAAATGTCTAGTAAACTAGCATCGAACGTCAAGGTGAATCGTCTTAGGCCATCTCTCGCTAGCTCACTCAAGAACCCCAAAAGATAAGAATCTGCAAACAATCTATTCATTCATAAATATGAATGCCACAGTCAGTGAGAAGTAACTCCGGGTTCTTCCAGCCATATCACATCAAAACGTATATAAGCAAATACATAAGCATATAACATCATACATACAATCATATCATGTGAAGTATAAGTAGGCATTTTATAATAACATTAAGTAAACATGTGAAACATTTGTTATATTATCGTCATACAATATTAACTCGGGGAAGACTCCCCTTGGCAACCACATACGCACTAAGGGATTGCATCTCACCATTAGCGACATGTACTTGAGAAGGTTCGTGACTCAACATACATGATGTGGCGGTTTTATACCGTATTTACCAACCCAATTCTTAGCTACTTTAGCCTTGATATTATGTTATTTATAGTTATTTTAGCTCATTAATGCATTTTGGTAGCAGTTGCATTGTTTGGATGTGTTTCTACGCAATTTCGGTTTAATGTGTAGGCGTCATGTTCAAGAATCGCATTCCGAGTTTGGGAAGTGACTTGGATATTTTTACACTTATGTGTTGGACTAAATTCATGCCAAGTAATGGGTTAATAAAAGCTGAAGGATTGTGGATTAAAGACAAGTCAAAGCCCAAAGATCAAGGTCAAAGCGCGTAAGCAAGTGAAGAAGAGGAAGCGTCGCACAAGAGAGCCGCTAGGCGCGGAAAAATACCGCGGGGCGCGGCAAATATGGCTGTTCCACAAGCCCTGTGGAGCGGAAAAAATCCGCGTGGCGCAGCTCAGCATTGGATTCCGATGATTCTTCTAATTCTTCTTTAATTCGACAATTATGCTCACATTTTATAAGGCTTTATGAGGCTTAAATTGGCTTTACGAAGATGCTCTTTGAAGACCTATATAAGAAGATGGTATTGATTAAATTACACACATCTTCTTCCATCTTTTAATCATCATAATACATAGAAAATACTTTCCATTTCTAGCTTGTTTTAGTTATTTTGTATGGAAGGCTAAGTTCTACATCTTGGAACAAGTTCTTGAAGCCAAGTTAGTTTGAATTGTAAGACTCTTATTCTATTTCTATTTAATTATTAAATTATCAAATTTAGTTTGCATTATTGTTGGTTTGTTAATTATGCACCTAGAATGATCAACTAGTTGTCATTAGTTAATTAACCATTGCTAGATTAGATGAATGAATCTTTTGTTTGTTTATCTATTCCATTGTAGCAATTATAATTCATCAATTCGTATGCTTTTCATCATCGTTGAGTTATAAAAGACTAAATTTGTATGAACCAAAGTGAAGCAACACTTGTTTTCTTCATTCGTTTATCTTTGTTAAATTCCATCGCTTTAATTTACAATCTCGATACAATTGAGCGCTTGATTAAATTGACGATATTGTAAGGAATATTTGTTTACGCTTGTAACTAATAATCATTCATAAGTGGAGTTAGAGGTTAACAAATTAATAGCAAAGTATTCAATATTGAAATAGAGTAGAAGAGTCAATGATCAATTCATAACTTATTGGTGGAAATTACTTGGTTCAAAAATCATTCTCGTATTTGTTATACATTTTCAATTATTTATATTGTCTTTATATTTTATTTCATTCTTATTTTAGTAGACTTAGAATATCGACATATCAAACCCCCCAAATTGGTTACCTTAGAACTAGTTGCATAAACTCACAATAAACAAACACCTTCCTTGTGGGATCGACCCCCTACTTACACTTACTACTAGTTTGAGTTTGTAGTGGATAAAAATATTAATTTGGAGACTCACGAAAAGTCTAGCCAAATTTTGGCGCCGTTGCTGGGGAAGGCATTGTTTTTTTGTGTGTTTGTGTAATATTTTTTTATAAATATTGTTTTAATTAAGGGTCTTTTGTCCTTTTAGTTTAGAAAATGTACTTCCATTTCCCCCAACAAGAGCATGATTTACTTTATCACTACTTTGAAAGGCTAGAAGAGTATTTGGTAGACCACACCCATATCTGGGCAAGAGTCAAGGATTTTGGATTTGAGTTTTCTATAATTTCAACCAAGAGACTCAAATAGATTTGCAAGCAAAATGTGACGGTGGTTTCTTTAATTTAAGACATGATGAAAAATGGGATGTTTTTGATCTGTTGGTAGAGAATTCCCGACATTTAGAAATGACCACTTCTACTCTTAATCTTTATCCTTGCTTTAAAACCTCACCGAGCCTGGAATTGAGTCCAAGTGATGTTGTGAACAATAATGATTATCCTATGTCTCTTATTCTTGATGTGAGTGTTCAAATTTATAACGAGGGAGAGACTAATGACTTTGATTTCACTTTGTCTTATCGTGAGCCCAAAGTATATTTTAACTTACCCCCGCAATTTGATGACGACGCTTTGGGTGGTGACTTGGGTGATATCTTATGGGATTTGGATGACACTTTTTATTGGAGTGGGGAAAAGAGCAACTTGGTTAAGATGACCCAATTTGAGAAAGAAACATACCATGACTTTGTGATTATTTTTGAAATACCCAAAGGACATGATGAGTATGATGTTCATGCTTATATAATTATGAGTCGTGTATGGTTTCTTTTTATCATAATTTGTTATAATGTCTTTACCAACTCTTTTTCTATACTATATGATCTTCTCCAAAGAGCATTGACATGTTCCGCTCTTAATTGAATGATATTTTTCTTATTGAAGGGGTAGTGCTTTGTGACCCCATACTTAGTTCTTAAGCTTGAACATGCGTCGCGCGGGACGTTAAACCAATGCTTATGGGAGGAAACCCGGTTTTTAATGTTTTAATGTGTGCATCTAATTTTGAATATTTAGTTTGAGTCCACCAATTGATGCTAAAAGGATGATGATGAGAGCGCAATTGCAAGTTTGGATGCTCTCTTTTGCTCGGTAATTTCTATACCCTCCCCTTTCTTTTTCTCCATCCCTTATTTTGTCATTGAGGACAATGTCATTTTCAAGTGTGGGGGAAGGCTTTTAGCTCATTGTGGTGGTCTATAGTTGCATATTAGTTACATTTAGTCATGTAGTTGCATTTCAGTAATAAACATGGTGGAATTACCTTACTTTTTCATGAACTTAGTTGATATTTTCTAGTTTAGAAATGTAGTTCACATATTTGAATTAGGTGTTTTAACACTTGCATGGTTAATACTTGTGCCCATTTTGACGAGTTGAGTTCAACTTGGAGTTCACCTTGGACCCTTAGTGGTATGAACATGCCTTTGATGGTCATGATTGTCACAAAAATGTAGTTTGATCAACATATCCTCCATTATTCCCAAAAAACAAAACAAAACAAAATCAATCACAAATAAAGTGGATTGTTCTCATATTGCGAAGTGGGTTTGGGAAGCTATGTTTCCAAGAGCCATGTTATTTTTGCTCTATGGTTAAAAACAATTGTGTTACAGTGCAAAAAAACAAATGTCTATCAAGTTGAAATTCATATATTTATATGTTAGCATGAGATGCTTGTTTTCACGTTTGCTAAGGACGAGTCCCGTGGTAAGCTAAAGGATGACGAGTATGGAGCTCAAATCATTGATTTCACCAAGAGTTTGGATCAAAAGGACCGAGTCTCGACGTTGAACAAATGGTGATTTTAGTGGATTAAGAGTGGAGTGACACATCTACCAAATCAATGGATTTTCTAAAATTGCCAAGTGAAATTAAATGTTTCAAATACCCAAAGTAATGTATATTGTGCTCAAAAGACCAAATCTAACAAAATAAATTTTCTCCATGTTGATTGATCGAAGTTTGTGTGATGGTTGTGGCGAGTATTAGTGTTTACTAACCCATTAGGCTTGACAAGGCACTCTTTGTTGAACTTGATGCTTGTTAGAAGCGGCTTGAGTATCCCATGCATTTGTTACGGTTTCCTAAACCTTTCATTTGAACTTGCATTTCTCTATTAGAACTTGTTAACTTGTGATTAAAAGTGTTAGTATGTTCTTAGTCTAGCTGAGCTTACTCGAGGGCGAGTAAGATCTAAGTGTGGGGGAATCTGATGTAACGGTTTTATACCGTATTTACCAACCCAATTCTTAGCTAATTTAGCCTTGATATATGTTATTTATAGTTATTTTAGCTCATTAATGCATTTTGGTAGTAGTTGCATTGTTTGGATGTGTTTCTACGCAATTTCGGTTTAATGTGTAGGTGTCATGTTCGAGAATCGCATTCTGAGTTTGGAGAGTGATTTGGACATTTTTACACTTATGTGTTGGACTAAATTCATGCCAAGTAATGGGTTAATAAGAGCTAAAGGATTGTGGATTAAAGACAAGTCAAAGCCCAAAGATCAAGGTCAAAGCGCGAAAGCAAGTGAAGAAGAGGAAGCGTCGCACAAGAGAGCCGCTAGGTGAAGCAAAATACCGCGGGGCGCGGCAAATATGGCTGTTCCACTAGCCGCGTGGCGCGGCTCAGCATTGGATTTCGACGACTCTTCTTCTAATTCTTCTTTAATCGGCAATTATGCTCACATTTTATGAGGCTTTATGAGGCTTAAATTGGCTTTACGAAGATGCTCTTTGAAGACCTATATAAGAAGATGGTATTGATCAAATTACACACATCTTCTCCCATCTTTTAATCATCATAATACATAGAAAATACTTTCAATTTCTAGTTTGTTTTAGTTATTTTGTATGGAAGGCTAAATTCTACATCTTGGAACAAGTTCTTGAAGCCAAGTTAGTTTGAATTGTAAGACTCTTACTCTATTTCTATTTCATTATTAAAGTATCAAATTTAGTTTGCATTATTGTTGGTTTGTTACTTATTCACCTAGAATGATTAACTAGTTGTCATTAGTTAATTAACCATTGCTAGATTAGATGAATGAATATTTTGTTTGTTTATCTATTTCATTGTAGCAATTATAATTTATCAATTCGTATGCTTTTCATCATCGTTGAGTTATAAAAGACTAAATTTGTATGAACCAAAGTGAAGCAACGCTTGTTTTCTTCATTCGTTTATCTTTGCTAAATTCTATCGCTTTAATCTACAATCTCGATACAATTGAGCGCTTGACTAAAATTGACGATATTGTAAGGAATATTTGTTTACGCTTGTAACTAATAATCATTCATAAGTGGAATTAGAGGTTAACAAATTCATAGCAAAGTATTCAATATTGAAATAGAGTAGAAGAGTCAATGATCAATTCATAACTTATTGGTGGAAATTACTTGGTCCAAGAATCATTCTCGTATTTGTTATACATTTTCAATTATTTATATTGTCTTTATATTTTATTTTATTCTTATTTTAGTAGACTTAGAATATCAACATATCAAACCCTCCAAATTGGTTACCTTAGAACTAGTTGCATAAACTCACAATAAACAAACACCTTCCTTGTGGGATCGAACCCTACTTACACTTACTAGTAGTTTGAGTTTGTAGTGGATAAAAATATTAATTTGGAGACTCAAGACAAGTCTAGCAAAGACATAACCACATGAAGTATCCAACCAATCAAGTGCATAACCAATATGTAATCAAACATAAGCAAACACCCTCTCACGGTAAATGACACGCACTAGCATCTTTACTTTGCGAGTATGACCAACACTGTCCACGAGATAAACGTTTCCCTGAACCATATACGATAAACGTTTTGTACACGACCGACTCATTTCCTTCCGGTAGGACGACGATAATAATACGGTCCTAGTCTAAACATGGGCAGACTCTCGGGCCAACGTGTACCCGATTCGACATGCGAAGAACATTTCGCATCGAAGACTCAATCAACTCAAAGGACATCGATTACCCCAAATTCGGCTAAACGACGCGAAAGAGGCGAATAGACGAGGCCAACATGAACAAGCAAGTACGCTACATGCAAATGACACCACCTCGCAAGAATACAACATTTTACGGTCGGGTCGACCAACGCATTGCGTTCGCCTCCCAACAACGTCGTCATATCTTCACTAAACAAATGCATAAAAGCATCAAGGTTGTACCCCTATCAAACCGACATCAAGTCTAACGAGTATAGAGCTGCAACCTGGAAATGAGAGTTCAAATCATCCAACAAGTAAGACTTAATCCATTACTCAAGGCAAAACTGACTCAAAGGGGAAATATGCTAAACCGTCACTAAACATAGGATAAAAACACGTGAGATATTATATATTCTAAACATGAATCCGTCTCAAGTGAAGGCATAAGAAATAAAAATAAGTAAAAGAGGTCAGGGGGTCCCAGCCGGCCTAGGTGACCGGCGGCCGACCACCCGACTGAGCACCACCACTAACCGAACCAACATAAAAAAGGAGCAGGGACTCTCAGCCGGTGGGTGTGACCGTCGGCCGACTCCTGGCTGGGGGTCTGATGATCGGTTCGTCGTCAAAACAAACATCAAAAATAACCCAATAAAAGTAGTATAAAGGGGTCGAAATCCACGAGGATGGTGGGGTCAACTACTAGTTCGATTGAATCCTATTCTAGCCTAAAATATGACGGATTGGAAAGTTAACTAAAAACTAGGAAAAACAAGCAATTGCTAAGTAATAAAGATGAAAACAATTAAGGGAAAGACTAGGGTGAAGGGTTCACCTTAGGGGGATTTAATGGGTTAGTCGGGTAACTAGCGAGAGGGGTAAATAATTCGAGTAAAATCGATTGCTAATGTCTCAACAATCGATAATCATCAACAAAGCCATCGCATTTGTCTCAAATCACCCATATAAACACTTAGTCTAATCGTCTCTACCACCGTCGCTTAAGAGAAAATCAAACCATGCTTGATAAAATGGTAACTTTCGTTCACACATTTCATCAAACACTTGGTGTTCATATGGGCAATACCCAAATCATTTACCACAAACTTACTAATTAACCAACCTAATACCCCACATGATCCTCCCTTAGGCTCCCCCTAAACCCTAGAGGAGAATCTACTCACACATGGTAAAGGGAATCAAAGCACTAAAGAGAAGGGGGAGTTCAATCAACATTATGCTATGAGAAGAATAAAGATAACAATCAAAGATGAACTATAAACTAGAAATGGAAATTAAATGCATAAACAATAAAAAAGATGAGAGATTTTATACCAAACAAAACTTATATTGATGAGTAGGGGGAATGTCTTCACCCAAGTCTTCAATACAAACCCCAAAAATGAAATGAAAGACTAGATTCAACAACTTGAAATGAGAAACTAAACTAGATTAGGGAAATATTAGGAGAGTAATTAGGGATTAATTTAGGTTACAAATTTCTAGGGTTTTGTGCTAAAAGGAATGTAAAAAGACTGCTTACAAAATAATGGGGGGGGGGGGGTATATATAGGTATCTCGAAATTAAGGAAGAAATTAGAAGAAGAGGCGGATTTTGCGATGTTGCGTTCCCGGCCGGTCGACCGGCCGCCGGGCCTCTGACCGGCCTGGGGCACATCAGTGACTTCAGGAACTCCGTCTTCAAAATCCTCAAAAGTTCACTAAGTATGGAAAAATGGGGGTCTGGGCCGGTCGACCGGCCGCCGGTCCCCCACCGGCCTGGAGCACCATTTGACTCTCAATGGCTTTCTGATGTAGGTGTAGGCCGGGTAGTCGACCGGCCGCCGGTAGGCCGGCCGGCGCTACCTGGGCCTTTTCTTCACTTTTTCAGCTTCTTTCATTTGTAGAGTGGTGGTCTGGGCCGGTGGGCCGGCCGCCGGTCTGGGGACCGGCCTGGGCCACCTGATGACTAAATTCTTCACTTCTTCATCTCATCTTCGAATCCCGACTCATGCATGACCCTATCGCTCCGATTTCTTCATTTCCGCCTTAATTCCTACAAATTAAGACCGATAATCATAGCACGGGAAAACGGGAAGCAAAATGCAATCAAGGGCACGCAAATCCGTGTAAACGGACCAAAATGGGGACGAAAATGAGGGAAAAACGTGACTAATTAAATGCTTATCAAAATTCCCCACACTTAAGACTTACTCGTCCCCGAGTAAGTAAACAAAATTCGAGACCCATAAGTACCCTTATTCAATACTATACTAATACTAAGGCTACAACCTAAACTATTAATAATATCCGACGGTAGGCAATTAACGGGCCTCCTCTGTCCCTTCAACTCACAACGAGATACTCATGAGGTAGAGTACTTCCTTGCAAGGCAAGTAGGGGCTTGCTCAAAATTTCGGCGCATCCAAATGAAAAACACGTAAGAACACGACAAAGATGCATCTAACAAAAGAAAAATCACATGCCTCATCCATGTGACGGAAATATCTAAAAGGAAAACCGTTTAAATAATGCATGATCCTTGTAAGCCACTAATATCATAAAGCATGGAAAAATATTCGCCTCCTAGCGGTGCAAGTCTAATGAAAATTTTGAACCCCGTCTACTATTTGCTTGGCCAAAAGCGATAAAATGGAAGATGGAAATGAAATCCTCGTGACGTTATTAAGCACAATAGCATATGGAATTCACGTTTCTCAAATAAATGAGACACAAGGGTCGTCCCGTCTCACTATGCAACTTCAAAGGTAAATGATTCAAGAAGGATAAAAGGAAATTGAGATTTGAGTCTAAGTGCTTGCAAAACTTTTCATTTCACACTTTGCTTTCTTTTTCTTTTTCTTTCTTTTTGATTTGCATTTTGGTTTGCAATTTTTGGCATGAAAGCACACGGTTTACGTCAAGGACATGCGGTCGGAACCAACAATAGGGGTATCCCCACCGTAGTGGCATCGAAAGGGGGCCTAGATATGGGCCCACTAGAATCCCTAGAAGTTCCGTTTTGCACTTCCTCGACGAAAACGAGAAAAGATGATAATTGACTCAATATTTTCAGCTTGTTTGATTTGTTTCCTTTTTTTTTTTTTTGATCAAAAGTGGAAGAACAATGAATCATGGTTGGTTGCATAGCAAGAACGGTCACCTAAGAATCCTTTCTACTATCGGAATATTCACATCAATCGAGGTTGTCGAGGTGGAATAAGCGCAAACTCGTGACTCGGCATTAGTAGACGGGTTAAAACTCACTAAAAATGCACAACCCAGGGCGTCTAAAATTCCACGATTAAGATGAACACTTTATGAATAAAAAAGTAGCAAAAAGGGACTATGCACATTCAACAAGTTTTCCAAAAAGACAATTATTAAAACATTTTTCTAAATGCAACTATATGCCATGATGCAATCTAGCATATATACAACTTAAATGCACATGCTCTAACCGACTATATGACACATAAGCTAATGCTATCTCCTAACAGCACACAAGTGGCACACACGCCAATCAACAAAATCCACAACATCGTCATCAACACATCTCATCCTCAAATAAGAAGAAAAGGAGATAAGGGAGAAGGGAAATAGGAAAGGTCTCACCAAAGCGTCTTCATTTTCCCTTTTTCGTGCCTCATATGATGTGGGGCGCACCTATGGATGGAGATAAAAAGAAACACACGGCAATATATACAAAATAAACTATATACAAACTAATCTAAACATATATTTTTTGGAAAATTTTCAAATTTTTCGATTTTTAGGCATTTTTCAACTTTTTTTCAAAAATCAACGATATATACAAAAGAAATAAAATCCTCCCCACACTTAAGTCTTACTCGTCCCCGAGTAAGTGACTCAAATATGAAAGGAGAGAAAAAAGAAAAGGAAAAACAAAACAAAATTTTTTTGGGTTTTTTCAATTTTTCGGGAATTCCCTCCCCACACTTAGCATTTACATGGTGTGAGGGGTGAATTCAAAGCAAATAACATGTTTTTGGGTTTTTAAATATTTCGAAGAATAAAAACTTGTTTTTGGGGTTTTTGATTTTTGATGAATACTCACAATAATCACAATATATACAAGAGGGTTAGCTCTAAGTAAATGCATGAACTAAATAAAATTCCTAAAACTAAATGCAAAATGATATAATACAATGTCATGATCTAAGTAAATGCAAACTACACTATATGCTAATCTAGAGTCTCGCTGCGGTGGTAAGGTGCATAAATGCAAGCCCCTCATGGGGGTACCTCCCACAGGAAAGTCTAGTGTGCCATATCGGGGTCTCGTCGTGGCGGTAAAATGCATAAATGCACGCCCCTCATGGGGGTACCAACCACGGGAAAGTCTAAAAATGACACCAAACAAAATGCAACTACGCTATATGGATGCAAGGCTAATATGTGACGATATGTTACAAAATTAAATTCTAATGCAAGCTTAAATGGATGCAACTAAATGGATAATTAAACTAAGATATAATACAACTATCTAAATGCATGCGAAAATATAAATATGATGAAGATTTGGATTAAAAGGGATCATACTCATGGGTTTCCGGCCTCAAGAGTATCCAGTGAAATCAGAGGATGTAGTATCAAATTGGCCAGGACTGGCCTCAGCAAAAGACGCATCTACATCCTGGGCTCCCGAACCAGAGCCGCCACCCTCCACAATCTCGAACCGTGGACCCATCCTGTCAAACCACTCGGCATTCTGAGCCGCAATCTCTGGGTCCACCTCCTCCTCATCAACTACCGGCTGCGTAAAACCCGGCGCAGAAGAATAATAGTCTGGCTGAACATTGAAATCACCAAACACCCTAGAACCCTGATCATACCCGCCCTCTGGCCACATGAAATAGGCCGGATGTGGGCCAACTGGCTCCCTATACCCCTCCCTACACCAATTATCGTAAGAAGGGTATTGGCCAAGAGCCAAGTCATAATACATCTTGTCCATCCGCTGCGACAAAAGAGCTCTATCCCGAGCTTCCTCCTCACGCCACTTAGCTGCCGCCTCTCTCTCCCTAGCCGCTGCCTCTCTCTCCGTAGCTGCTGCCTCGGAGGCCAAAGTCATGTCGGCCATGAACTCTTGCGATTTCGCTTACGAAGACGATATCCGGAAAATCGTTATCCGGACCCATTCCCGCCGTCACTTGCTGGAGCCTAGCCTCCAACTCCGCCTCAAGTTGAGCCCTTGTTCTTTTCCGAGGTGGTTGTTGAGCCATGGTGATTTTCGTTATATTCAATTGAAAGAGGGAAAAATTGGGTTTTTGAGGTGTGGGATGAATTTGGGTGATGTTGTGGGTTAATTAGTGGGTGGAATGTTGGAGTGGTGGAGTTTTGTTGAGATTTTAGTGAGTTTTTGTGAGTTTTTTGTGGGTTTTTGTGGAGGCTTGAAGGAAGGAAGAAGAAAGAAGGAAAGAAGAATGAAGAAAATGAAGGAAGTAAGGGTTTCACGAGGTGTATATTGCTCTCGGGTAGGGTTCTGGGCCGGTCCAAACACCGGCCGCCGGTCGACCGGCCTGGACCCCAAGTCAAAAATTTGATTTTTCTGGTTTTTTTGAGTTTTCTCGTGTTCAGGTGCTCCTGGCCGGTCGGCACACCGGCCGCCGGTCACCCGGCCAGGAGCACAGCTCTAAAACTCAAGTTTTCAAAATTCAGGTATGTGGTGCTCTAGGCCGGTTGCAGACCGGCCGCCGGTCGACCGGCCTAGAACGCAACTCGAAAATTCCAAAAAATCCTTCTCCTATGATAATGTGTTCCAGGGCGGTTGGTACCCCGGCTGCCGGTCGACCGGCCTGGAACACCTGCACTTCAATTTTCAAACTTCAGAATTCACCTTCTGGAGTGCTCTGGGCCGGTCGGCACCCCGGCTGCCGGTCGACCGGCCTGGAGCAGTTCTCCACTTCTTCACTTTGCCTTCAAAATCACTTCAAACTCCCAAAGAAACCCAAGTCACCAACAATATCCACCCAATCAACATAATCCCAATGATACGGTTTCAAACCAAACCCGACTACAAGTGTTTCAAACTTTCCTAAAACTTCTTCCTAAAGACGAAAAACCCGAGTACACAAATCCAAATCTTCACAACTACTCCTAATATGCATGCTATATACAAAAAATTGGTGGTTGTTGAGGGACTCCACCAAACCTATCAAATCACAAGAGTTTACAAACAAGACTCCTCCTCGGGAAGTGGATCCCCAAGGAAGAGTACTTCCACCGTTCCTTTTTCATCTCCATCAAAATATCTTTTCACTCGATGCCCATTGACCTTGAAATTACCCCCTTCTTCGCTCCAAAGTTCAAAAGCTCCATGTGGTGAAATGTCGATAACTTTGAAAGGACCCGACCATCTAGAGCGTAGCTTTCCCGGAAACAACTTGACTCTAGAATTATAGAGTAAGACTTGGTCACCCACTTTTACATTTTTATCAACCAATTGGGCATCATGCCATTTCTTTGTTTGCTCCTTGTAGATCTTTGAGCTCTCGTAGGCATCAAGTCTTAGCTCTTCAAGTTCATTCATTTGGAGAAATCGTAGCTCTCCGGCCATATCAATATCAAAGTTCATCTCCTTTAAGGCCCACCATGCCTTGTGCTCCAACTCGATTGGCAAGTGACAAGCTTTTCCATAAACAAGCTTGTAGGGAGTTGTGCCGAGTGGAGTTTTGAAAGCGGTGCGAAGGGCCCATAGAACATCCGGAAGCTTTTGAGACCAATCCTTCCTACCTTTGCTTGTAGTCTTCTCCAAGATGGCTTTTATTTGACGGTTTGAGACCTCTACTTGCCCACTAGTTTGAGGGTGGTAGGCAAGAGCGGTCTTATGAGTGACACCATGGGAAGAAAGTAAGAACTTGAAAGTGCTCTTCCTAAAGTGCGAACCCCCGTCGCTAATCACCACCCTTGGGGTCCCAAATCTCGGAAATATAGTGTTCTTGAAGAGCTTGATAACAACCTTAGCATCATTTGTTGGGGTGGCGACGGCTTCAATCCACTTGGACACATAGTCCACCGCTACCAAAATGTACTCATTCCCGCAAGAGTTGGGAAATGGTCCCATGAAATCAACTCCCCAACAATCAAAAAGCTCAATCTCAAGAATGTTTTGAAGGGGCATCTCATTCCTTTGACTAATATTCCCCGTTCTTTGGCACCGATCACAAGATTTGACAAAGTAGTGGATATCCTTGAACATAGATGGCCAATAGAAACCACCTTGTAACACCTTTGCAATGGTGCGAGATGTACCAAGGTGGCCCCCATAGGCCGAGTTGTGAATTCTATCAACTATCTCCATACCTTCTTCTCTAGGAACACATCTTCGAAACATGCCATCACCACACTTGCGAAAAAGATGTGGGTCATTCCAAAAATAGCGTTTTGAGTCATGCTTCAACTTCCTCCTAGCCCTAGCATCCAACTCCTCCGGAATAAACCCGCTCACAATCAAATTTGCCAAGTCCGCAAACCATGGTGATTTACCACCTATCATCATCAAACTATCTTCTCTCAACCACTCATTGATCGGGCCACTCTCATCCTTCAACCCATGATCTTCGGTAGTCAATCTAGATAGGTGGTCGGCAACAACATTCTCCGACCCCGCCTTGTCTTTAATTTCCAAGTCAACCTCTTGAAGTAAAAGAATCCACCTCAAGAGCCTTGGCTTTGCATCCTTTTTCACTAACAATTGCCTCAAAGCGGAGTGATCCGAGTATACCACAACCTTAGCACCAACAAAGTATTGCCGGAACTTTTCCACGGCATGAACAATGGCTAGCATCTCCTTTTCCGTCGTAGAGTAGTTGACTTGGGCTTGATCAAGAGTTTTGCTTGTGTAGTAGATTACATGGTGCTTCTTGTCCACAACTTGGCCAAGCACCGCCCCGACCGCATAATCGGAGGCGTCGCACATAACTTCGAAGGGAAGGCTCCAATCCGGTGATCGGATTATGGGAGCCGTCACAAGAGCCTCCTTCAACCTACAAAAAGCACTCAAGCAAAATTCATCAAATACAAATGGTGTGTCTTTGAGAAGAAGAGAAGTTAAAGGCTTGGCTATTTTAGAAAAATCTTTGATGAAACGTCGGTAAAAGCCCGCATGGCCTAGAAAACTTCTCACTCCCTTCACATTAGTAGGGGGTGACAAGTTTTCTATTACCGAAACCTTAGCCATATCAACTTCTATGCCTCTCTTAGACACGATGTGACCAAGCACAACCCCCTCCTCCACCATAAAGTGGCACTTCTCCCAATTGAGGACAAGGTTGTGCTCCTCACATCTTTGCAAAACATGAGACAAATTCATTAGCCCAAGATCAAATGAGTCTCCATGGACACTAAAGTCGTCCATGAAGACCTCCATACTCTTCTCAAGAAAATCGGCAAAAATTGCCGTCATACATCTTTGGAAAGTCCCCGGAGCATTACAAAGCCCAAAGGGCATCCTCCTATAAGCATAAACTCCTATGGGACAAGTGAATGTGGTTTTCTCTTGGTCTTCCGGGTGTATGGGGATTTGGAAAAACCCGGAATAACCATCTAGAAATGAATAGTAAGAATGCCCCGCCAACCTTTCAAGCATTTGGTCAATAAAGGGGATGGGGTAGTGGTCTTTGAGGGTGGCGGCATTTAATTTGCGATAGTCAATGCACATCCGCCACCCGGTCACGGGTCTAGAAGCTAAGAGAGTCCCATCCTCTTGTTCCACCATAGTCACCCCTCCTTTCTTGGGCACTACATGGACGGGGCTCACCCAAGAACTATCGGTTATTTGGTAGATAATCCCGGCCTCTAACAACTTCATAACCTCACTTTTAACCACTTCCGCCATCTTAGGGTTCAACCTACGTAGCCCATCTACCTTAGGTTTGCTACCCTCCTCCAAGACAATCCTATGCATGCAAAGATTAGGACTTAACCCTTTGATATCATCAATGCTATATCCAAGTGAACCCCTATGAGTTTTCAAGACTTTCAAAAGTTCAAGTTCTTGGCCTTCACTCAAATTAGCATTAATGATAACGGGATAAGTCTCTCCCTCACCTAAAAAAGAGTACTTAAGTGAGGGGGGTAAGGGCTTAAGTTGTACCTTTGGAGGGAGAAGGCCCTCCACCTTCTTCATTAGTTCATCATCTACCTCGTGGTCATCTCCCATCTCCTCATCATGGAGTGCCACTTGTAGAGCTTCTTCTTCATACTTCTCCTCTTCATGCACCTTCTCAACCACTTCTTCAATGACTTCTACCGAGCATGCTTTGTGAAACATTGGTCCCTTCACTAGATGTGGAAGATTAAATTCAAGGGTTTCGTTTCCCACCCTAAAGGTTAGCCGCCCGTCCCTCACATCAATGAGGACACGTCCGGTAGCCAAAAAGGGCCTACCAAGGATGATGGGAGTGTGGCTATCCTCCGGGATATCTAGGACAACGAAAACCGTGGGGATCAAAAATTTGCCAACCTTAACGGGTACGTCCTCAAGCACACCCAAAGGTTGCTTAACGGACCTATCCGCTAGTTGTAGAGTCATAGAAGTGTGGGTTAAACTTTCAAGTCCAATTCTTTTAGCAATAGTTAAGGGAATGACACTTACACTTGCACCATTGTCACATAATGCCCTTGAAATCATGACTCCCCCCACAACACAAGGGATAGAGAAACTTCCGGGGTCCCCAAGTTTTTTCGGCATTTTGAAAGAGTTAGGATTAATGAGGAGAGCACTACACTCCGCCTCCACAATCATAACATCTTGGGTACCCAAAGTTCTCTTATGAGTCAAGATGTCTTTTAGAAATTTTGAGTATGTAGGCATGTTTAGTATAACATCGGTGAAAGGTAAGGTCACTTCAAGTCCCTCAAGCATTTTTCTAAATTGGGTGAACTTGAAGTTTTCCTTAGTTTTCAAAGCTCTAGAGGGGTAAGGGATATCGGAAACAACAAGTGGAGAACTAAAAGATACCTTTGGCATGGGAGTTTTCTTGGTTACCTTAGCTCTTGCTAGTGGTTGTACCTCTACTCCGTCATCATTGACATCCTTGTTCATCTCCTCTTCATAAGGCATAATTTCGACATACCCTTCTTCTCCCTCTTTGGGTTGATCATCTTCACCCTTGCCATCATCTTTTGACTCCAAGGTGGGAGTCAAAAAGGGCTCTTCAAGTTCTTCTCCTTCCTCAACATGCTCATCATTTGGAATCTCATCATTCATCATATCCATGTCGGGGTTATCAAGCACTAGTCCACTTCTTAAAGTCACCGCACATGCATGGTGGCTTGATGAAGCATCCTTGGAGCTTTTCCCTTGAGCAAGTAGACCTCCCGGAGGCCTTTGAGGATTGTTCAAAGCTTGAGAAGCTAACCTAGCTTCTAATTCCCTCACCTCTTTCTTGTGAGCATTGGTGACATTTTGCAAAGTCAAGTTGTTTTGGATTTCCATGTTTTTGACTAATTGCAAAGCTTCACTTATTGAAGGATCATTCTCTTGGTGGGGTTGATTTGTCAAAGGAAGGGCAAAAGCATAGTCATTCCGACTACTCGACCCTTGGTTGTTGTTTCTTTGATTGTTAAAGTTTCCTTGTTGATTGTTATTGAAATTTTCTTGTTGCCCCCTTGAACCTTGATTGTTGAAATTTGACCCTTGGTTGTTGTTGGAATTTGGCCCTTGGCCTTGGAAAGATTGATCGGGAACCCCTTGACTTGCTTGATTGTTTTGATTGCCTTGGTAAAAATTACCTTGGCCTTGATTGTTGAAGTTTTGGTTCCCTTGATTTTGATTCCAATTTCCTTGATTTTGATTCCAATTACCTTGGTTTTGGAAGTTACCGTGGTTATTGTAACCTTGATCGTTGAATTGTTGATTTTGGAATTGGTTTGATCCTTGACCTTGTTGAGAGTTGTTGAATTGATTGTTATAGTTTCCTCTAGAAAATTGACCTCCTCCTCTAGGTTGGGAAAACCCCGGAGGGTTGGAAGGTTGAGTTTGTGTGTGTTGAGGGTTTAAGACATTTTGGCTTTTGTAACTCATGTTTGGGTGAAATTTTGAGCTTGGATGATAGAAATTTTAATTTGGGTTGTAAGCTCCTTGATTTTGGAATTGAGGCCTTGAGGGCCGTGGGTTGTTGTTGACTCCTTGAAAAGCATTCACATGTTGGTAGTCATTTGCACCTTCATGGTTATAAGAAAAATTGTTCCCACAAACTTCAAAGGTGTGTCCATATCCATTGCAAATTTCACAAGTGGGGGTTTGATAAGCTTCCACCATGGGAGGCGCATAAGACCCACTAGCTTCATTCACATGATGGCCTTGACTTTGATTTTGAGCTTTTTGAAGCTCGGCAAAACCCTTAGTAAAAGTTTGTGTGAGCAAATCAATCTTGGCATTGGTATCCGCATTTGAGAAGTTCTCACTTGGGTACTTAGAACTCCTTCTCAAGCTATTTCCTCTAGAACTAGTACCATAGCTAGATTCCGACTCAACCATCTTTTTAATCAATGCCGCCTCTTGTTGGTCATTCAAATGATCAAAACTTCCCCCCGCGGAAGCATTCACCATGGCCTTGGTTTGAGGGAGGAGAGTTTGATAAAAGGTTTGAGTGACATACCAATCCGCAATTCTATGGTGAGGGCATCGGGCAAGTAAATCAATGAACCAATCCCATGCTTCTCCCAAGGATTCTCCATCCTCTTGTTGGAAGGTGGTAATCTCGTTTCTTAGCATCGCCGTTTTGGAGGCGGGGTAGTACTTGCTTAGAAACTCCTTAGCCAAATCATCCCAAGTAGTGAAAGTGTTTGGAGGATGGTTATTCAACCACCTCTCCGCCCGGTCTTTGAGGGAAAATGGGAACAACATGAGGCAAAGAGTTTCCTCGGGCACACCATTCCTCTTCATGATTCCTCCCCTACTTTTGAATTTTCTCAAGTGGGCATGAGCATCCTCATCGGGGAGGCCTCCAAAGCTATCCCGCTCAATAGAACTCATTTGAGCCGGGTGAATCTCAAAATTATTTGGGGCCAAGACACCGAAATTGATTGGAGATTGGGGATCATCGTGGTTGGGACGGTTACGATCACGTAAAGTCGTCATTTGTGGTTGATTTTGTTGTTGAGGTATTGTAGGTGGTGAATTTGGTGGTGTATTTTGTTGTGTATTGTAGAAGGGGGTTTCAAATATGGGTTCAATGGTGTTGTTTTGTGGGTAATCGATTGTTGGAGTGGATGTAGAAGCAATTGAAGTATTGGCTTGTTGATGGATAACTCTTCTTGAATTCCTAACCCGAGCAAGTGTATTGGCACGGAGAGTCCTAAACAACCTTTCGGGTTCCGGATGGCTCAAGAACAAACCTTCACCTCTAGGCATGCACTCAAAGCAACTCAAAAACAAGTTAGACTCCTAGTGTGTTTTTTGGCACACTAGGGAAAGACAATAATGCAAGGCACTCTACAAATAATCTAACAACTAAAAACCAACAAAAACAACAAGTAACTTGGCTAAATCTAAGACACAAAACAAACTACGAGTTTCCTTACGCCATCCCCGGCAACGGCGCCATTTGATGATCGGTTCGTCGTCAAAACAAACATCAAAAATAACCCAATAAAAGTAGTATAAAGGGGTCGAAATCCACGAGGATGGGGGAGGTCAACTACTAGTTCGATTGAATCCTATTCTAGCCTAAAATATGACGGATTGGAAAGTTAACTAAAAACTAGGAAAAGCAAGCTATTGCTAAGTAATAAAGATGAAAACAATTAGGGGAAAGGCTAGGGTAAAGGGTTCAACTTAGGGGGATTTAATGGGTTAGTCGGGTAACTAGCGAAAGGGGTAAATAATTCGAGTAAAATCGATTGCCAATGTCTCAACAATCGATAATCATCAACAAGCTATCGCATTTGTCTCAAATCACCCATATAAACACTTAGTCTAATCGTCTCTACCACCGTCGCTTAAGAGAAAATCAAACCATGTTTGATAAAATGGCAACTTTCGTTCACCCATTTCATCAAACACTTGGTGTTCATATGGGCAATACCCAAATCATTTACCACAAACTTACTAATTAACCAACCTAATACCCCACATGATCCACCCTTAGGCTCCCCTAAACCCTAGAGGATAATCTACTCACACATGGTAAAGGAAATCAAAGCACTAAAGGGAAGGGGGAGTTCAATCACCATTATACTATGAGAGAAAAAACTAAAACAATCAAAAGATAAACTATAAACTAAAAATGGAAAT
>JAIUZE010007466.1:0-16706 GCA_022085475.1 Heliosperma pusillum | reverse complement strand
CTGTTATCGATAATACATTAAAGGGGATTAAGCAATTTCATTGTGCGCTAATGGAAGGGCGGCTCGATTTTGTGGGTGGTCCGGCCAGGGGCAGGGGAAAGGGGAAAGGGAAGGGAAAAGGGCGGACAAGGGAAGGGGAAAAAGGAGAGGGCTGGTCCGGTGGGTGGTCCGGTGGGTGGCCGGAGGGAACAAAACAAATGAAAACATAAATAAGAGAAGAAAGAGAGAGACCTAAGAGAGAGGAAGGAAGAATTTAGTGGGTCGTCGTGGTGGTCTTTGTGGTGGTCGTCGTCGTCGTTGTCGTCGTCGTCGTCGTCAATTTGGGGATTTAGGTTTAAATTAAATTATTTCGGTAAAGGGGAAGAGACGCGTTTTCAATCATATAAAAGAGTATGCGACGGACTATCCGTCGCAAGTCCGTCACATAAATAAAACACGTGTCGCCTTCCTTTGGTCAATTTGTCAGTCAATTATTTAACTTTGCGACGGACTATCCGTCGCAAGTCCGTCGCAATATCTTATTAGCGACGGATAATCCGTCGCAATTCCGTCGCATAATTTCCCGCCATGTGAAAAGTTGGGCGCCATATGTGAAAATGATCTGCGACGGAATATCCGTCGCAAAACCGTCGCAACTAGTAATACCCGTCGCAAAAGTCGTCGCAAGTATGTTTTTGCTACGGATTACATATCCGTCGCAAAATTTCCGTCGCTAATACACTATATTCTTGTAGTGTAATACAAATTACAACCAATTGCAAAATACGTAAATAAACCATTTAATAAATCATTCAACAAAATAAAATGCATCAACAATAAATTAATCATTCAAGACATAATTCCTTAATTATGTAAAGTAATTTATCCAAACCACCTATTTAAAATGATCAAAATTATGTGACAATTCCTTAATTAATCACAATAACCCCAACCAAACATAATCCAATATTAATTCATGAATTAATACAACATTATTTTAAACCTCTTTAAAATAATTGGGTATCCAATTATTGTGAACTTCTTCACAACAATAAACGAAACATTATCATTATAATGAATAATAAATAAATAAAATATCGACCAAAAAATAAAAAAACCGAAACAGTTTTTTTTTTTTCCTTTAAAAAATACAATTTAATTTGATGTTACTAATATTATCAAGATCGGTACAAATTATCAACATCTAATCATTATTAACATCGATACAAACTAGATGATTCAATTTAACAATTTAAAATGAATATCTAAATCAATGAATACCGAAAAATATATAGCAATGAACATTCAAATCGATTTCCATTTACATTTTAATTTAATCCTTATTAAATCAAAACAACTACAAATTCATCATGTTATCGTCTTAACTATTTAAAACAACAATTATAATGAATCAA
This sequence comes from Heliosperma pusillum, assembly GCA_022085475.1. Lineage (NCBI taxonomy): Eukaryota > Viridiplantae > Streptophyta > Magnoliopsida > Caryophyllales > Caryophyllaceae > Heliosperma > Heliosperma pusillum. The sequence continues at coordinate 15,312 of JAIUZE010007466.1, read as the reverse complement.
AACGGAAAAACAAGGCAAAAAAACTTTTTTTTTTCTCACGGTTGAACAGTGCCGTGAACAGTACCAATTTTTTTTTCTCGGCCGTGAATAGTACCGTGAATAGTGCCGTGAACAGTACCAAAAAAATAAAAAAAAAATCTTATATTTCACCAATTATAATAAAACATATAAAATAATTTCGTAGCCCTTGGCTCTGATACCACTTGTTGGAAATATCGGTATATTTCATACATGAAATTTAAGGATTATAACGAAATTATAATATATGAAATACGAGTCATAAACGAAATGCATAAAGATTAGAATTAACCTTCTGGTCCTAGCAATATGACCTAAGAACAAATATCGAAATCGATATTCTCCTAATTGTTGCACCCAAGATGCTCTGAGATATGCCTTTTCTTGTGCTAGAAAGAATACAAAAATTACAGATGATGTTTGTGTCAAGAATTGAATGATGAATTATGTAGAGAAGAAGAGTTTATATAGACCTCTCCTCCTCTCTCCTTTTACACTTCCAAATAGAAGTATAGTAGAGGGAGGAGTCTTCCCTCTTTTTCTTCTACTTGTATTAGGAATTGGAGTCAAGATAGGATTCTTCCTTCTTTTATTTATTTAATGTATAATATGCGAATGTAATATTATAATATATACGTCAATTATAAACATCGTATATTTATAATTTGCTAATTAAATATAACATTTTATATTTAATTACGAATTAACATTTAATTCGTTTAAGCTTACATTATTTAATCGTATTAAATAATTACATTATAGCATTAATTCTATCTCAACAGTTTATATTTAATTCCGAATTAACATTTAATTCGTCTCAGCTAGTATTATTTAATCGTATTAAATAATCGTATCATCATTACATTGACTAACCTTTTAGTCATATACATCGACTAACCTTTTAGTCATATAAGGCATCAATATGATTATATTTTCATATAATCATATCTCCCAAACACATCCTTTAGGTGTGACTTTTAGGGACCAGTTGATCACCGCCATTTAAAATGACAATAACGTCAAACTTCTAGCAAGCCAACCGTTATCGATAAACGTTAATCAACTGATAAGAGTACGAAGTATACCCTGTGAACCTGTAAGAGATTTATACACGTTATCACACTAACTGTGGAGGACACTAGCTCCAACAGAAACGCTCTTAGGGAGCGTTAAAGGCAAGCAAAACAAGACAAAAAGGGGTGAAAAAGTAGGGTGAAATGACACTATATAAGTGATCGGCAACCAAATTCGCAGCTCCCTTCTTATCTAGAATCTTCAAATCAAACTCCTGGAGTAGAAGTATCCACCGCAACAGTCTTGGCTTGGCTTCCTTCTTAGCAAGAAGGTACTTCACTGCTGCATGGTCAGTATAAATAATAACTTTCGAACCTAACAAGTAGGATCGAAACTTCTCTAGCGCATATACCACAGCTAGAATTCTTTTTCTGTGGTGGTGGCATATTTCACCTGAGCCTCATCTAAAGTCCGGCTAGCATAGTAAATTGCACTGAAAGCCTTGTCTTTCCTTTGACCTAGTATCGCGCCAACTGCGAAATCGCTAGCATCACACATGATTTCGAATGGAAGTTCCCAATCTGGAGCCTGAATAATTGGTGATGTAATCAAGGCTCGCTTCAACCTGTCAAAAGCAGAAAGACATTCATCAGTAAAATTGAATAAGGAATCCTTGAGCAATAATTGTGTAAGTGGTTTAGCAATTTTTGAGAAGTCTTTAATAAACCGGCGATAAAAGCCGGCATGGCCAAGAAAACTTCTAACTCCCTTAACATTTACAGGAGTTGGTAATTGCTCTACCACTTGCACCTTTGCCTTATCAACTTGGATACCCTTGTCAGAAACTAAATACCCTAAGACAACTCCCTTATTGACCATGAAATGACACTTTTTCCAGTTTAGAACCAAGTTAACCTCGATAAACTTCTGCAAAACTTTATCAAGGTTAGTCAAACACGTATCGAAATCATTTCCATAAACGCTGAAATCCTCCATAAACACTTCCATTATCGACTCGATATACTCAGAAAATATCCCCATCATGCAGCTTTGGAAGGTAGCTGGGGGCATTACACAATCCAAATGGCATTTTGCGATAAGCAAAAACACCATGTGGGCAAGTAAAATGTTTTTTCCTTAACATCTGGGTGGATAGGGATCTGAAAGAACCCTGAGTATCCATCTAAATAGCAGAAAAATTTATGGGAAGCTAACATTTCTAGCATTTGATCAATGAAAGGGAGGGGGAAATGATCTTTTTTGTGGCGACGTTTAATTGTCTATAATCAATGCACATTCGCCATCCAGCGACAACTCTAATTCGTATTAATTCATTCTTATCATTTTTTACCACTGTAGTCCCTCCTTTCTTCGGGACTACCTGAACTGGACTCACCCATTTAGAATGACCAACAGAATACATAATACCTGCATCTAGCAATTTCATTACCTCTTCCATCACAACATCCTGAATTTTTGGATTCAACTTACGATGATCTTGTCTGCAGGGCTTATGTCCTTCCTCTAATTCAATCATGTGCATACAAATGTCAGGACTGATTCCTTTCAAGTCATCCAAACTGTAACCCAAGGCTTTCCTGTTCTTATTTAGGATATCCAACAGAGCAGTTAGTTGGTTATTAGAAAGCTTAGCACTAACAATGAATAGGTATTTCTTAGAATCATCTAAAAACATATACTTAAGATGAGAAGGGAGAGGTTTAAGTTCAGGTGTTTTTACCTCTACAGCATAAGAAGTATCTACCAACCTTTTTGCCGTCTCTCCTTCAACATTTGTGAGGTCACGACCTTCCAAAGCGGCTTCTAGCATACCCAACACAGCGTCATTGTTCTCCGAGTTTTCTGCACACGCATCCAAAACCATCAAAACCTCTAAGGGGTCCTTAATCAAGGGACCCGACCAAACATCAAAAACAGAGTGATCAATTATATCAATAGAATAACAAGTGTCCTATATCATAGGTTTGGCAAGAGTATTTGCCAGATTAAAGGTCACTTTATCACCGCCCACCTCAAGAGTCAAGGGTCCATGCTTGACATCAATAATAGCTCCTGCGGTATGTGAAAATGGCCTACCTAGAATTATAGGAATCTGAGTATCTTCGGCCATGTCTAACACAATAAAGTCGACAGGTATAAAGAAATTACCTATCTTAATAGGAACATCCTCTAAAACACCTAGGGGTCGTTTAATTGTTCGGTCGGGCATTTGTAAAGTTACGTTAGTAACTTTGAGGTCTCCCATGTTCAGTTTCCCGCAAACTGAATAGGGTATCACACTAACACTTGCACCTAAATCACATAAAGCTTTATCAATTACATGGGTGCCTATAGTGCAAGGAATAAAAAAACTACCCGGGTCCTTTAATTTGGGTGGAGATTTGCTTTGTAGGAGTGCACTACACTCTTCCGAAAAAGCAATGGTCTCCATTTCATTGATACTTCTCATACGAGTCAAAATATCTTTCATAAATTTAGTGTAAGAAGGGACTTGGGTAATTAACTCAGTAAATGGTACAGTTACCTGGAGATTTTTTGACGACCTCCATGAATTTACTGAATTGCTGCTCGATCTATGTGTTCTTTAATCGTCCCGGAAAGGGAACTTTGATAACAATTTGCGGATCAGCGGCTTTATTCTTCTTTTGGGCAGAATTGGACGTCTTATTGGCAGTAGAAGACGCCCCATTAGAAATAGGTAACGAATCAGTGTCGTCAGCAAGCAAAATAGTCGATCGACCATTTATGCCCGTCGATCAACTATTCAGATCATTCGATCGACAAGTGTTATTGGTCGATCGACTTTTTACTCCCGGTTCAGCCCCAGCTTCAGAAACTTTAGTCGATCGACTACTTGATACTGTCGATCGACTATTTGGCAGTGGTACAGCAGACTCGTCTGCTGCCGTTTCCTCCGGATTAGCTTCTAACTCTTCGGTAGTGACTTTTTCAGTCGTTTGAGGCAGCTTTGGTCCATCATATGAAAGACCGCTTAAGAGATGTATCGCATTAGCCGTGTCATGTTGCTTATCTGGCAAAGAAATGCGTGCAAAAAGGTGAAATAAATGTATAAATTAGGCACGCATCAACGGTATGCTAAGTGCATTTAAAATGGTTTTTGCTTAAAAGAGGGTTGTCATACCAAGCAATCAAACCCAAGGTCTGTAGAGAGGTCCGCGCCAAACATGAGTACAAAGCGCGGTATGGTTAACGTCGATCGCTATCCATCCTTAGGCCCACATAAGAATTTGGACCGTCCAGACGGGACGATTGGTCTAAAGGGTTGGGTTAGGTCTAGGAAAGCCGAATAAAACGACCTAGGAATGTCGAGTAATGAAAACCGACAACTGTATCATACATACTATTCCCTAACGTTGTTCAAGTTTCACCCAGGGTACACGTAAGTGTATTATCCCCAACGGAGTCGCCAAACTGAGATACACGGGTTTCGCGATCCTTTCCATAACTGTTGTGCACGGGAGACCACGGATGGAGAAACGAGGGACAAGCGTGAAAACAAGCATTTGTGGCGTCGCCACCATTTTTTTGTGTGAAGTTGGAACCGTTCGAATACTTTATGTCATGTCAAGACACAAAGTGATAACATGAGCACAAAGAACTCGTTACCCTTAGCATTCTATGTCTAGAATGACTCTCGTGGATGCTAATGAACACCGATGTTCACAGAGATCTAGAGTAAGGGGTGAGGGTACGTATTAGGAAGTTCTTTTGATCGAACACATAATCCCGCCCCCCTCGATAGCGACCTCTACTAATGATTAGGGAAACTCTTTTGTTATCGATGTGTTGTCGGTTATATGCATGCAATGCAACATCCACGTTTTAATCCTAACATGTGAACTTAGACTATGTCGGTGTACATGTAGTTTTAGCATTCAATTAGGTCGAACTAGGATTTAGGATTGATTGGCATGTGAAAGGTAATTAAATCATACAAAGAATCATAGAATACAATGATTAAATAGAAATATAAAAGAAATATTACAATTGATTACAACGATCGCGGGATCCAGGTTGGAAATATGTTTTAAAGATTAATTGAAATAAAGGTATTAATAAAACTAAACGAATCAGACTAGCAGCGATAATACGAATAATAGTCGATTTATTACCTCGTTAAACTACGTCAAAGCGAACTAGGAATCTCAGAGACAGAAACCAGCCCGGAACAGGCGCAACAGGTCATGCGTCCTCTGGAAGAGGCGCATCAGACCTTGCTTCTGTTCCTGAGTTGGGTTCTAGGTGTGAAGCCAGAATCGCAAACAGTTAGTATTTGTTGGTGATTTATTACGGATCTATAAGTCAAATTTAAGTGATTTAAGTCATATTAATTACACTAACTATATCAAAGACGAATGTAGAGATTTGATATGAACATATCTAATCTCTAAAGACACAAATTTGATAGATGACAAAAACCCACTAATATTGATTATCAGGGATTCAAGTCAAGACAAACTAAATAAATATTATAAAAGAAAGACTAAAGAAAACGTTTGAAAATGATTTTGACATAAATCCGACATGAATCTTACATTAAATAAAATAAATAAAATACAAAAGACGGGATTAAACACCCTCAGACTTACATGTTGACGAAACGAGATATGAACTAAAGTTAACGTTTTAGCGACAGCTCGACTCGAATGTAAAGAAAGTACCCTCGTAAGAGGAACGATTGATTAAGTTAATTAATTATTGTTGAGTTGGTCAAATTGGTAGGTCGAATGCAAACGTGACAGGTACCCATAAGGATCTGAGCTTACATGGTCGATTGATTAAGCACGTAGTTGTCGATAGCTTAGAGCAAGGTCTAGAATGCAAAGAGAGAGAAAGAAGGGGCGGAACACTCGTGTGCTTTGAAAGTGTGCACAAACCACTTCTTATATAGGGAGAAATCCGAAATTTTTTGGAATAACTCGAACACGGAAAGAAATCTAGAAAATATTCCGGAATCAGGAAAACAGAGCTAGGGAAGAGGCGCAGCTGGTACTGCGACGCTTGGAAGGGGCGCAGCTCCTGCTGCGTCATTTCTCGAGCAGTTTCCTACTTTGAAAGAAAGATTTCCGCGTTTCTTTATGGGAATTGCGGTAGATTTCGAATTCTTTTCTAAATGAAATATGAATATATTTTACCGACAAAGGATAAGTTTTGAAATTTTAAAATATCCGGAATATTCTCGAGTGTTCAGACACGGTTTTAAAAGACGGTTTACAGAAAATGAAGCGGTTTTTGACCCAGACTACAAAATGACTCTTATGACTGTCAAAACGACCGTATCGGTACGTAGATGACGACCAAGGGGTAGACACAACTGTTTGAGCTATCACTTCACGATAAATTTACGAATTGTTATAAATCATTTCGCGTACCAAACATGCGGCCCAATCATCACTGGGTGGTTGGCGGAAGATGTAGATTCGAGGTATCTATAGATAGCCCGAGTTATTTAAAAATTTTATGGTACCTTTGAATTATAATTTGGCCTTGTTCTTTTAGACTTAAATTTACCTCCTTTAAGTTCACTTCAGATCATAAAAGTTCAGTTTAGAAAAGTTCAGCTCCTATAAGTTCAGTTCAGTTCAGCTCATATAAGTTCAGTTCACTTCAGCTCTTATAAGTTCAGCTTCTATAAGTTCAGCAAAATTAAGTTCACTTCAAAAACTTTAACTTAACTTATATTAAATTATTTTTCTTAGACTTGTGACTAACTTATTAATTAAAATTAAGATGTTTTATTAAATAAGACGATCAACTTTTATATATGAAATAACGTATTCATTTAATGCTATTATATGAGTTGTCTTTTCATATATTACACTGTTTCACGTTTTTTATGGTTAAATTAATTAGTTATATACCATTTATTAATTTCTACCTTCAAGTTAAATTGATAATCATTTTATAGTTATGAAAATGAAGACTCACATTAATCATCCTAAAATTTTGTAAATAAAGGGGCCTTAAACCTATAAAATATGACCAGGCCTGAAAATAACCCTTCCTTTTCAACGCGAACCCGAAAACGACTCGACCCAATAACCCGCATATTTAGGGTCAAGACCCACTAAACCCACGACCCGACCTGAAAATAGCTAAATTTTTTAAAATATTGTATATAAAACTAATATAAAATGATAAAAAAAAAATTCTAAAGTTTAAAATTTTGATGTAAAATTTGATCGTATTTATTTAAAAGCATAATTTTAGCACGTGATTAATTATCCAAGTGATAAACATATAAATATGGGCATTACTTGTCACTTACGTGTAAGAATTGATCCATCTAATACTTTGTTTAACATTGCAATATTGAATATTTTCATACACGGATTGGTGATCCTTGCCGAACTCTGGTACACGGGGAATCACGGAGGGGAGCACTTAGATGGACAAGCGTAGAAATACGCATTTGTCGAATCGTCACCAATTTTTATGTAAAATTGGAACCGTTTGGATGCTTTATGGCATGTCAAGACACAAAGTAATGACATGAACACTAAGAACTCGTTACCCTTAGCATTCTATGTCTAGAATGACTCTCGTGGATGCCAATGAACACGGATGTTCACATGGATCTGGAGTAAGGGGTGGGGGTACGTATTAGGAAGCTCTTTAATCGAACACCTAATCCCGACCGCCTCGATAGCGGGCTCTACTAATGATTAGGGAAATCATTCGCAGTTGATATGGTATCGATTATATGCATGCAATGCAACATCCAAAGTTTTAATCTTAGCATGTGAATTAAACTTTGTCGATGAACATGTAATTAACACTTAATTGTGCCTAAATAGGGATTTAGAATGAATTACATACGAAAGGCAAAGATATCATACAATTACGATGACTAAATGAGATTACAATGGATTACAAAGATTACGGGATCTACGTCAGAAATATACTCAAAACGGAGGTTTAAAGAAAAGGAAAAGGTTTAAAAAAAACTAAAAGACAGATTAAGAGCGATAATACGAGTAATAGTTAATTAATTACGTAATTAAAGCTACGTCAAGGCAAAAACAGAAGTTCAGGGACATAAGTCAACCCAGAATAGGCGCAGCAACATCTGCGTCCTTTGGAAGAGGCACATGGCTTGTTCCGTCTGTTCTTGAGTTGAATTCTGACTGTGAAGTCAGAATCGCGAGCAGTTAATGTTGTTTTGTATACTTACAATAGATTATTGACCTATGACTCGAGTAGAAGTGGTTTAACATATTAATTTCACTACAATTTATATCAACAATGAATTCAGAGATTTGATATGAACGAATCGAACCTCTAAAACCGAAATTTGATTCAAAGATGAAAACCCGCTAATATTGAATTATTAGGGATCTAAGTCGAGAACAAAACGTTTTATGTGAAAGATAAATACAATTTACAGTTTATTAACATAGATAATAAAATAAGAAGGAGTTTACAGAAACCAGAGAAAGAAGAAGAAGAGCAGTAAGAAGGCAACCTCTGGAAGAGGCGCATCAGATGCTGATATCCTTCCAGAAAATGCAACTTCTCCTGCGATCCTTCCAAAAGGCGCAACTTCTGCTGCGATCAAAGCACAACTTCTGCTGCGATCCTTCCAGAAGGCGCAACTTCTACTGCGATCCTTCCCGACGTCACAATCACTGCTAAAAAGGTTTTATAAAAAAGGTTTTGATTAAAATCGACTTTGAATTTATTTCTGACGTGAATCTTACATTAATTGAACGAATAATAAAAAATAATAAAATATGGGATTTACACCCTCAGACTTACATGTTTGACGAAACAAGATTAATTAAGTTAACGTTTTAGCGATAACTCGAATCGAATGTATGCATAAAGTGCCCTCGTTAGAGGACTAAAAATCGATTGATTGATTGGTTGATTGATTGGTTGATTGTGTAGTGGTCAAATTGGTCGGTCATGCAAACGTGACGGGTGCCAGAAGGATCTGAGCTTACGTGTTCGATTGATCGAGCACGTAGATGTCGAAAAGTTTAGAGCAAGGTCTAGAATGCAAAGAGAGAAGAGAAGGGCGGAATACTCGCGAGCCTTAAAAGTGAGAACGGATCTCCTTTTATAGTAGAAAATATGAAGAGTTCAAGAACAACATAAACTTATCTGAAAACGAAGAAAACAGGCTAAGGAAAGGGCGCAGCAGGAACTGCGATCCTTCAAAGAGGCGCATCACCTGGTGTGTCAATTCCCCAGAGGTTTCCTTCTGCGGAAGGAAGATTTGTACGCTTTTATTACGAAATTATGGTAGATCTATACTTCCCTTTTAAAAGATACGAGATATATTTTATCAAAAATATAAAATTTGAAATATTAATAAAATATCCAGAATATTCTAGAGTGTTCAGACTCAGATTTTTAAAACAATTTCTAGAAAATGAAACGGCTTTCGACCCGGACTCCAAATCAACTCTAATGACTGTCAAAACGACCGTACCGGCGCGTAGATGACGACCAAGGGGTAGACACAAGTGTTTGAGCTATCACTTAATGATGAACTTACGAAATGTCATAAATTGTTCCGCGTACCAAACATGCGGCCTAATCATCATTGGGTGGTTATCGGAAGGTGTAGAACTGAGGCATCTACAAATATATAATACAAAGAATGCTTATTCTTATGAATATCATGTATTAAAATCAATAATAATGTAATTATGAATAATAACATGCTTATAAATATAATTAAAGAAAATAAATATAAGTAAAAAGGCGTCAATCTGAATCGGATCTGACCGAACCCGGCTTGAAACCCGTATAAACCATTATTTTAAAATCCAAAATAGACTCGGCCCGTATTTACCCGAACCCGAAATGACTTAACATGTAACTCAGCTCGCCCTCCTTATCCGATTAACAGGTCTAATCATAATGGTTGTTAACTTTTCTATCAAATTAGTTGTAACACCCTCATTCACCCGATCAAGGTGAATAGGGATGGAACATCTTCAGTTACCCAAACTCGGATGTCAAAATTTACCATCATGAAACACTTAAAGATCAAGTCTAGTTGTTATTACAAACAAAAGGTAAGTTTCAAATCCTCAAGTACAAGTCCAAAAGTCAAAACCAACACTTACAATTAATCCCATATACAAAGCGGAAGACTTCTAGTGATACCTCACATATCTACCAAAATATGACTCGATGCCTATATAAACAAGTCGATCATCCATTGTCCCACCGCATGCATCATCAACCTTCCTAGACAATACCTGAAACACTAATCTACTCATTACCATGCACAAGACAAGAAATTAGATAGTTTTCAAAAGAATTTCAAATGAGCCAAAACGCGTCAACCAAAGTTGAGTAGAGAGATGAATACACAATGCATAGAAAAAATAAGTGAATTTGCCCACATGATCATATACATGCACACTACAAGGATATCTCGGCAAACTGGCGGCTATTCTGACGGAAAAATTAATCTGTCAGATACTTCGGGAAACTGACGGAATTGTGACGGATAACTGACGGAAAATAAGCCCTGACGGAAATTCCGTCAGTAACCGTCAGTGAAAAATGGTGCGTTGACTAAAGTCAATGGCGGTTAAATTAGTTGACGGATAGTGACGTAAATTCCGTCACAAAAATCAATTCCTGACAGAAATTCCGTCAGAAAGTTTGACTTTCTTGACGGAATTTCCGTCAGGAATTATTCTGACACATCACTTTAATAACCCCTATCAAAGTATTTTGTGACGGAAATTCCGTCAGTATTATTTCATTACTGACGGAGATTCCGTCAGTATGCTTTTGGAAACGCGGGAAACTGACGGGTTATTCCTGACGGAAATTCCGTCAGGATTTTTCATTAAATTAAAAAATCAGGCGTCGTCTTCCCCATTCCCCCAATTCCATTTTTCCTAAAACCTAACCCCTAAATCCCTAAATTCGACTACCCACACCTCCGGCTACCACCTCCTACCACCACCTCCTACCACTACCTCCGGCTACCACCTTCTACTACCACCTCCTACCACTACTTGTTAAGTTTCTTTTGTTTTTTTATTTAATCACTTTTCTCCTTTTAATTTTTTACTCAATCTTTATTTATTTGTTGTAGATCTGACGACGACCACCACTACCTACCTCCGACGACGACCACAGTCACTTGACGCCGCTGCCTTTCACCGTGCTTGCTTATTTTTATCATTAGGTAAAATATTTACCTTTATTTCAATTCCTCCCTCCGTCTTAATCATTTGTTTGTCTTTAATTGACTTAGGATAGTAGCCATTATTGTTTTTTATGATGAAATTATTGTTGTTGTTAGTTAATTCCTCCCTCCGTCTTAATCATTTGTTTGTCTTTAATTGACTTGGGATAGTAGTCATTATTGTTTTTTATGATGAAATTATTGTTGTTGTTAGTTAATTCCTCCCTTCGTCTTAATCATTTGTTTTTCTTTAATTGACTTGAGATAGTATCCATTATTATTTGAGATGATGAAATTATTGCTGTTGTTAGTTAATTTTATTGTCTTTAATTGATTTAATATAGTAGCTAATAATTGGCTTAATCAGGTTCAATTGAGCTAATTTAAATGTTAGTAGCTAATTATTACATGTGTTGTGGATGTTAAAATTATTACATGTGTTGATATTGACTTAGTACCCGTTCAAAAATTACTCGTTAGGAGTAATTTTTGAATAGTCCCCGTTTTGGGACTCTCTTTCTACGTTTCAAGTCACTTAGGTAGTAAACACATAACTTGTGATTTATTAATGAGGAAAGAGTTCGGTAACAATTCCTTTAATGTTCTCTGAATGCATATGTTGAGTAAATATTTATTCAACATTGTGTATTTAGAGAACAAAGGGGAATTGCTGCCGAATTTTTTCCTCATTAAGAAATTACAAGTGGTGTTTGCTAGTGACTTGAAACGTAGATTGATGAGTTTAGGTTGCAGTGATAAGGACCCAATTGAAGAAAATTAATTTTACTTGCTGACAATAATAAATGTTTAATTTACTGTGTGTGATTATTGATTATCATTGTTGTTAATTAAGATAATTTATTTATATAACATATATATATTGAAATATAGATACATAATAACATGAAAAGATTAGAACGACAATTGATGTATGAAACACTAGACGAAAAAAAGAAACCCAAGCTGATATTTGCAAATGGGGTGAAAGAGTTTATTGAATTCGCGGAACAATCTAGTTAGTTTAAGGAGTTAGAAAATAAAATGAGGTGTCCCTGTAAGAAATGCGATAACTTAGCTTTTAAATCGAAAAGGGAGGTTCAAAATCATCTATGGTCGAATGGTTTTACTAATAATTATTATGTATGGAAGTATCACGGCGAGAAACTGGCCACCGAAGAGAGTTCAAGTAGTATCGTAGTTAGTGAGAATCCTTACCGGGAGTTGGTTGAAGATGCATTATGTGATAATGTTGAGCAAATAATGGAGGCTCGACTTAATCCCGACAACCTTAGCGATGAAGTTCGTTATACCTCACATCCCCAAGTTTCAGCCTTTTTTAGAATGCTAAATAAAGCCGAACAACCAGTGTTTGAGGGAAGTAGTATAAGTTTGTTGCACGCGGCTGCTAGGTTAGTAGCACTCAAATGTGAGAACAACTTATCTCTTAGATGCGCCAATGGTTTTATGTCGTTCATTAATGACATTATTCCAAAAAATAGTCAAATGGCGCGCAATTTTCAAGAAATTAAGAATTTTCTTAAGGGACTCCAACTACCCCATGTGAAAATCGATGCATGTCCTACCGGTTGCATGCTTTTTTGGGAAGAAAATGCTAATCTTGAGGAATGTACCAAATGTCATGCCTCTCGGTATAAAGGTAAAAAGAATTTAAGTGGCCGGAAGCGAATACCATGTAAACCACTGACTTATTTCCCGCTTGCGCCAAGGTTACAACGACTATTTGCAACCAAACACATAGCAGGTGAGATGAGTTGGCACCATAAAAACTCTCGATTAAGAGAAAGAGGGACAATGGCACACCCAAGTGATGGAGAAGCGTGGAAACATTTTGATAGAGAGCATCCAGAATTTGCAAGTGAGTCTCGCAATGTTCGCCTAGGTTTGTGTACAGATGGATTTTCACCTTAAGGCCAATTCGGGAAGTCTTACTCGTGTTGCCCCGTGATTGTAACCCCGTACAACTTACCCCCTTGGTTATGCATGAAGAGGCAATTTATGTTCTTATCTATGATCGTTCCAGGTCCTAGTAACCCTAAAGCAAAACTGGATGTCTACTGATCGTGCTTGTCGCGAGCCCGATACAAAGATAAATTACCCAGACTAGGCTAATAACAAATTAATGTAATTAGGGAAGTAGGGGTCGATCCTCAGGGAGATGGTGTTTCCTATAAGATGTGAAATGTTTCGCAATTGGGTTTTATCTAACGAAAATCTGGGTTTTGGGGTTTTGATATCTAAACTAATATAAAGCATAAATGAAAACAAAATAAAAACAAATGAAAACAATAAAGCAAGTGATGAAAAGCATCTAGGGAAGTAGGTTCACACATGTCGATTGACATATTGATGAAATTGGATTTGGAACATGCAAATAATTCATTGTGAGTTCGTAAGAATGATGTGTTCATTACAATCATAGATCAGATGGTCTAGCAGGCTTTTTGGGCGATTTACTAGGTCTTAATCCACCATGTCATGCTTTGTCTATTCAATTCGCGTATCTTTACCTTGGAAAAGAATTCCATTTTAGTCGATGATTTCCGGCCAGAAGTCGTTAACTATCATTACAATCCAAACATGCATAGACACAACGTTTAAAGGCACAATTTCTTTATCCAATTAACATCTTTTAATCAATCTAACATGGCTACCCTACACCCTAGAAAGGTGACTACTTACTCATGATAATGTCTAAATCTAAAATGATATTAACAATGAAAACTAGGATAGACATGTTTATTTGACTTTTTATATGGCGATAATAACGACGCTAATTGATAATCTAGGAAATGAAATGACGATTATAACAACACTAAAATGAATCTAAGACAATATGTAAAGAGAATAACAATTAAAATTAGAAAACAATAATGGACATTAAACAAAGGATAAAGTGGGAATACCTAGGTGACGATCATGAACGAAAACGATAACAATAATAGAAATCCCTTGCATAGAATAATCGTTCCTTGAATTACAACACTTGTACCCAACAAAGTAGATTACAAAGATTGAAACTCTTATTAATCTAAACTTAAAGTTTTGATATGAAAAGGACAGAAATAATCTAAGAACTAAAGACTAAAGAAGAAGAAAATGAGAGAAGGGAGGCTAGTTCCCCCTCCTCCTAATCTAAGGAGAAATGTAAGAAGAGAAGAGAAGTATGAGAAGAAGGTGTGTTTTGAGAAGAGGGGCTGGAGCATCTATATATAGCATTAGGGTTTCGTGGAGAAAAGGTCGAGCATTAAACACATAGGACAAAAATAGGAAGTTGACGTCGTTTTCTCGAAGCAGCACACTTACCCGATCGGGTAAGTTGTATTCCAGGTCCTTTGACTGTCGTTTTATCTTCCTTTGCTTTGACTTGACTTTCATCATCCCCCTTGACCTCTTGAGTCAGGTTTGTTAATAGGGTTTGTTGTAAAGCGATGAATTCTTCCGCCTAATTGATTGATCTTCCGACAACTACGAAACTGTCTTTGCTTCTTCTCCCTTTCGAATTAGTGAACCTTCTTGAAATGCCTTTCACTTGGTCAAGCTTGCTTCTTCAAATGCTCGGGTTCTAGGCAAATGCTTGGGAATATAGAAAAAGGGCGTAGAAACGTCATTTTCCCTACAAAACAGGTTAGAACATAGGAATTCGCCTAGAAGACGATATTAGCTCATAAAGTGGCTTAACAAAGCACAAATGACATACAAAACCGAGCTAAAATGGGGGTTAAAATCATACAAATATTCACTTATCAAACTCCCCCAAGCTAAACCTTTGCTTGTCCTCAAGCAAACATAACAAACAATACCAGGACAAGGTTGCAAGCGTTGGCTACTACACCATCAGGAAACAAATCTCAACGTAAAGCTTTGAAAACATAATGAATCATAACCCAAAAACAACGTGGGCAAGAATGATACATAAACATGGCTGAGATTTACATAACGGCGTAGCACAAAGAATTTCACTATAGATTTTTGGCTCTTGCATGATCTTTTGACAAATGGACTCTCACGGTACACTCGAACACTCATGTATGTAAAAGGTGATTTCTTTATGTGTA
>JAIUZE010007465.1:0-53784 GCA_022085475.1 Heliosperma pusillum | reverse complement strand
TAGGATGTTTTTCCTGTGACTGTTTAATTATATGGTTGGTGTCGTGTTGACTAAGTAACCATAGAGAATTATGAGTATATTGCGTCTTGACCATTCTAATTCTAAATGAGTAGCTTGGACCATGACATAGATAGGCCGTACTATCTTTAACGAGTATATAGTTCATGGTTAATAGCTTTTGTGTCACGGCCTGGGGGGCTTATCTCCAAGTCGGGGCATGGCTGCCTAAGAGTTCCACTTTGGGAATGGAGCCATCTTAAGTACTAGCCATCTCTGCTTAGGGGGTCGCCTAGTAGAGTTTCTCATGTACGGTTATGTCATGGGACGGGGAATGGAATAGCTGTTGTCGCTAGGTCTGATCAGTCTAGGACTAGGATGTTTTCCTACCTTGTGGTATAGACTCGAGTTACAGAAGTCGACTATTGACTGTCCTAAGAACTTATGCCTGTTTCTAGACGTATTGGTCTTTCATGTTTGATGATTCTATGAATCTTAGAAGGCGAGATGCAAGCCGGCTAAGGTTGATAGAGTTTGGATTACCGGTTGTTAACTGATTCACATGATAGTTTGCATGACTAGCTTATACTTCATATGATAGGTTATATGTTAGTTATTTGTTTCATAACATGAAAGCATACCATATATGTTAAGGTTTTGTATTTTCCATATACATCTCTTTTATGTTATTCATGTTTAATTAAACTCGACATTTCGTGGCTGGGAGAACTCGGAGTTACTCCCCACTGACTGTGGCTTCCGTGTTTATATTTAATGCGGTTGGCAGTTTTGTGATGCATACATTGGGTACATTGACGAGCTAGCGAGCGAAGTATTTACCTTGGACCTATATTCGGTTCTTAGGATTGTATATTATTATACACTCTTTTATTTCCGTATTTATACGGGAATATTCTCCCTTTTGGATATTTCTTATGTATAATATTATTCCCTTTTTGTTATGAACCCTTTTATTTAAGACACCTTTGTTATGATGAATATATTTAATAGTAGGTTCCGGTTTTAAAATTTTCCGATTTTCACTAAAGTGAACCTATTAGAAACGTATTCTCATCTTTTATTTATTTAAATTATTTTTTTCTTTCCGCAAATTTGAGGGGTCACACCACCTTCCGACACCAACGAGTTCCCCTTTCCTGCTTTGTCGTCTGACAGTTATGGGGGGCGCCTAGTGGTAGATCGGGGCACTTTTGGGAATTTTATTTGTTGGGTTTTTGATTTCTCTCTGTTCGTGGAGGTGAGAAATGAGAGAGATAAACTCGGAATACGACAGAAAAAACGCGCGGAATTAAGTAAAATTGTGCGCGAGATTTAGTACGTCCCTTTTTTAATTCACATGAAATTGGATTGTAAGATGTTGTCATGAAATTGGATTGTAAGATGTTGTCTTTGTGGAGGTGAACTCCTTTTTGTTTGTCCGTGTAAGCTACACATGGTTACAAAAATATCAACATGTTTCATACTAATGAAATTACATTTATGCGTAAGCTTAGACAATTAATTCAAAAGCACCCGTAATTTTCTAACCGGTACAAAAACTAAATTATAATAATGAAAATGAGAAGACTGAAATACATTTGCAAAGTACCCTCTACGATTTATTGTACATTTATAGCTCATTTCACGAGTAATGTACAAAAAGTCTCTAATATATATCTAGATATTAAATAATTATTTGAGACTTGTTATTAACGAATGATATTTTAGCGGATTTACAAATATCTTTTAGTTTCATATCTATATATACAAAAATATATTTAGTACTTAATATTTATCAAACGACTCCTTAATTCTTCTATTTGCGGCATACATTTATTTATTTGCTATGGAGTAATTTTTTTTTACCACAAATTTTCCCTTATTTTAATATTAAATGATAATTGAGATTTCATTTATACGCGTCTATTTTCTCACAATTTTTTTTGCCGGCCTTGACTCTTGGTTACGAGTTTAGAAAACGGTACTTTTGTTTCCAAATCGAAGATCTTATTACGTGATTGAACGAGGATCAGAAAATCATCTAAAGATTTTGACTAATCATAATTGGTAACTACAAATTCAAAATACAATTATTTTTCTACAAATCGAAGATCTTGAAATGATCTACAATTTGATTTTTTTCGTTTTTTTAATCACTTTTTAAAGTCGTAGATTCGTAGCTAAGAGTAATTATTAGTCAAAAGTTTTTAAAAAAATGTGAAATTCAAATGAGAAAATTTTAAAAATTAAAAGTAAATTACTTGTTAACTTTGAGGGAATATTTACTTCATTACTTGTGTCTTATTAACAGTCAAATTAAATTCAACAAAAAGAAGAGGAAAAAAAATGGTCTAAACACTCTACTAGTCTCGCCGGAAAATCACTCCAATTGGTGTTCACTTGGCCGGACCGCCGCAAATTTCCGGCGAAATCTATTTCTACGATCACCGGAAAATATTTAAACTTCGGTTAGCTTCAATCTCTCCCTTTTATTTTTTGATTTACTCATGAATTTTCTCCTTTTTGTGTATTTTTGCTTGAATTAGGGTTTTGTTTGCCATTTTTTTTTCCGAATACCTCTACTTATAAGTTTTTTTTAGGGTTTAATTTGCATTTTGAAACTCCGTTATTTTGAGATAATTACCAGCATTTGTGATTTTGGTGTTGTTTTTGGTATTCATGTTTAGATTCTTCTTTTGTGTTGCTTGATTTCTCTGCTGCATGAAATGCAGCTGACGAAATCGTAGAAAGCGCGGTAATTGTTCTTATTTAGATGAACTGGATCATTAATAGCTTAATCTAATGGCTTCCCCGCAAGTGAGGGTCCGAGGAAGGGTCCCACCACAAGGGTGTAATAGGGGCAAGCCTTCCCTTGCCATTTTGGCAAGTGTCCGCTCCAAGGACTTGAAGCCGTGACCTCTCAGTCACAAGGCTACACCTTTACCGGTGCGCCAAGGCTCCCCTTTTGAAAGCTTAATCTAGTGATTGAGAAATTTTCTGTTAGCTGGAAAATTATTCGGAGTGTTAGTTTGGGTATCTATCTGTTATAGAGAAATAATTACTGGATTGGTTTTTGGTGGAAAGATGTAAAGTTTTTTTTCTTTTTGTGCAGAATATGAGTAGCTTAGTAGAGAGGCTTCGGCAGAGGTCAGACCGGAGACCTTCGTATAACATTGATTTTTCGGATGACGAGGCAGATCATAAGCAAGGAAAATCTGCTCTGTCCTCAGAGAATTTTGAGCGGTTTGTTCGTGAAGATGCGGTTGGTGACACCTTTTAATGCTTGATCTGAGAAACTTGTCTTTTTAACTTGACGCATCCCATTCTGAGGATGATTATGTTTCACGTTCAGAGGATGTGTTTACTGCAATGATTGCTGTTAATTGTTTCTGCGTTTGTCTACAATTTGTCTTAAAAGTCTTAAAGTTGCGTGGATTATGAACTATATATACATGTTGACATAATTATTAAAGCCGAGTAAAATGTTTCTTTTTCCCCTTTATTTGCCGATTAGATTTTGCATTTGATCTGATAAAAAATGATTTCATGGCAAAGCATTGTTTACGCTGGGTTCTGAACTGATTTCACATAGGAATTGCTTTGTTGCAAATTGTCCATTTGATTTTAGATAAAAATAAATCCCCTACTCTTTTCATCCTTTTTTGGCGCCATTAAGAATAGTTGAGGGACACAGCTCTGATTTTTTTTTGCCTTGAAGTCCAGGCCTACAACATGATTATATTGATATATCAATGTTCCAGTGTGCCCCTGTGAGTGTGCATTTCTATCAAGGCCATCGACTTACTCGTATTTTTTTTGAACTGTTAGATGCTGTAAATGCTGTAGGTGTGAAACCTTTTGTTGCACGACTGTGAATGCAATTTTTTTTTTTTTTTTTTTTTTTTTTTTTTTTTAATTGTTGTAACAAATAACAATATTTTCATTCCATGATCTTTTTTGCTGCTATTTCTGGCCTAGATATTGTCTGTCCCTTAATAGCCTGTCGGATAATTTATGTGATGTTCCATGCTGTTTTCTCCCTTTTTACTTTTTGAACGTTATATCTTAATGGTTGACAGAAAGATGATGCATGCCAGTCTTGTGGAGAAAGCGGAAATTTGTTGGAGTGTAAAACTTGCACTTACACTTTCCATCCACAGTGTTTGCTTCCACCTCTTAAAGCACCTTCCCCTGATGGGTGGAAGTGTCCTGAATGCGTATGTGTCTGCATATATATATATATATATATATTTTTTCTCTACTTGTGGCATTTTGGGGAATGTATCTGAAACATTATGAAATTTGTAGGTTAGCCCTCTTAATGACATTGAGAAAATACTGGACTGTGAAATGCGTCCTATTGAGGCTGATGAGGGAGATGCCTCCACTCCAGACGTAAAACAAGTATCCGTCAAACACTATCTTGTAAAGTGGAAGGGGTTATCTTACCTGCATTGCAGTTGGTAATCTCCTACTGATCTTTTGCTGGAAAATCATGATATGATTGATACTATTCTTACCTTGATTGCAATTCCAATTGATCTATTCCTAATCTTAACTGCTACATCGTGATATCTTGCTGTACTATGCAGGGTGCCTGAGAAACAGTTTATAAAGGCCTTTAAAACCCTTCCTGGCCTCAGGACCAAAGTTAATAATTTCCATCGGCAAATGTCTTCAATGAACAATTTGGATGATGACTATGTTGCTATTCGGCCTGAATGGACTACTGTCGATCGTATCCTTGCTTCCAGGTTTATTAGCGTAGCTAGTTGCATTTTCATGGTGAATATAATGTCTGAATATTGATTTTGTTGTTTGTCGACTATTTATGGGTTGGGCAGAAGAAGTTACTGGAGTAAAGGTTTAGTGGGTTGCTTAAAAGTCCTTTCTGGAAACTCAAATAGTGACCTTTAGATGAACTTTTAGGTTAGGTATCCTTAACAAGATATGACTAGGCTGGTTAAGTGAAATACACGCAGTTTTAAAACCGCCAGATAGATTCCTTGATACGTTTCGGTATTTATTACTCCTGTACATTAACCTTTCCTGGCCCATCAACAAATGCAATTTTTATCTCGATTCAATCTTTCTAGTATTCATGACCAATTAAAGTCTTAAATTTAAGCCTGTATATAGTCGGAAATCTTATTGCCAGCGAGATCTTTACTTTATGCGAACACAGCATTGTTAATGCCAAAGGGTCATTTGAAAACATTGGTATAGTTTAATAGGCATTTATGTGACGCTTGATTTAGTTAAGATCCTAATAGGCATTGTATATAGTCGGAGGTCTTATTGACCAGATTTGGTGTCTTTGGGGGTGGGGGAGGGGGTTCCGGTGGGTTGGGAGAGTAACTGTTGGTGTTGGTGGGGGTGTTTAGAGGTTGGCGATGGGGGTTTAGAAGGGAAGTGGGCCTGGCCGGCGAGTGGGCCGGTATGAGGCGCTGCCGGTGCCGCCAGTGGTGTTGGTGTTGGTGCTGGTGCGGGAGGAGGTGGTGGGTGTTGGTGGTAGTTGTTGACGGTGGATGTTGGGGATTGTAGTGTTGGTGATAGGAGGTAGTAGGGTAAGAGTATGCGATATTGTTGAGAGGGGGGGGGTGTTGGGAATCAAATTGGAGGAGTTTTTGGTGATCCCATTCTGAAAATTGGGTAAAGGGTATGGAAAAGTTGAGCAAACAAACAACAAAGGAAATGGGTTCATTCCCTTTCCTAAAGACCCCCAACCAAACGCCCCCCTAATGCGTTTCCCATTTAGTTTCTACGAGCATTAATTTCTTTAGGTTTGATTTCTTCATTAAGGAGCATGATTTTGTCTTTTAAGTGCTGAATAATGGCTGTCTTCTTACTTCTGCAGAGGAGATGATGAAAAGGAATATCTTGTTAAATGGAAAGAGCTTCCTTACGATGAGTGTTATTGGGAATTCGAGGCAGATATATCTGCTTTTCAGCCTGAAATTGAAAGGTTTAACTGGATACAAGCCCGGCATCACAGACCCTCTAAGCCTAAAAAAGTTCCACACGATGCTTTAGATTCCCAAAAAAAACATAAGGAATTTCAACATTTTGAACAGAGTCCAAATTTTCTTTCTGGAGGTAATGCTGTTGTTACTTTAGGAATCATAATTCAAGCTAATGTTAACACATAACTATAACCTTGTGTCCCTTTCATAATATATAGGGAGTAATTTTTTTAATAATATTGCTTTCATGACATGAAGGTTCTCTGCATCCCTATCAACTTGAAGGGCTGAACTTTCTACGGTTCTCGTGGTCTAAACAGACACATGTGATACTTGCTGATGAAATGGGTCTTGGTAAGGACTAAGGGCCTATTTTTCTTAAGATTGTTGTTTCTTCGGACTGTGTATATGTGTGTGTTCTTACTTTTTTTCTTGAGGCCTTGTTTGGATACCAAAAAAGTAGGGAAAGGGAGGGGGAATGGGGAGTGGTTCTGTGGATGTTTGGATACAATTTCCCTCCAAATCTTTCCTATGGAGAAGGGATTTTGATTTGCCTTAGAGGAGGGAAAATAGATCCTTCCAAATCCCTCCCCCTCCATTTTCTTCCACCCTTATTTGCTATCCAAACAAGGGATTTTAAATCCCTTACTCTCCCTCCCTTTCCTTTACCTCCAAATCCTTCCATCCAAACAAGCCCTGATTGTTTTCCCTTTTATGTTCAATAAACGTTAATTATGTGTTGGTTACAGGCAAGACTATTCAGAGTATTGCTTTCTTGGCATCTCTTTTCGAAGAAGCTGTTTATCCTCATTTAGTGGTGGCGCCATTGTCAACACTACGCAATTGGGAAAGAGAATTTGCAACTTGGGCACCACAACTGAATGTCGTACGTATTTTTACTTTTGGAGTAATTAACTCGTGGAATGTTTTGAGTTCGAATCCTTTGAAGTCTACTCTCTCTCTTCCCAAATCATGCTTTGAAAAAAATTAGTTGCCTACATGATTTCTCTGTCTAATTTTGTACTCGTTATACCAATTGGCTCTTGATGAAATGCAGATAATGTATGTTGGATCTGGACAAGCTCGTTCTTTCATACGACAATACGAATTCTACTATCCGAAAAAGCCTATTTCTGCAAAGCTCAAGAAAAAGAAATCTGGACAGATCTCTGGGGAAAGCAAACACGACAGGATCAAATTCGATGTCCTCCTTACTTCGTATGAAATGATCAACTTAGATTCTACATCTTTGAAGCCAATTAAGTGGGAGTGTATGGTAATTACTTGACTTCCTTCTAAAGCAATATCATATCTTTGAGATCTTTTGTCATCTGCAGAGGCACATAAGGCTGCTGCTCTAGGACTAGTTTCTGATGTTTTCTTTGTAAATTTGACTTTAGGTTGTGGATGAAGGTCACCGTCTTAAAAATAAAGATTCAAAATTGTTCCTTATGCTGAAGCAATTTTCCAGTAAACACCGCGTGCTTTTAACTGGAACTCCTCTTCAGGTTTTTAAAGCCTGACTTTTGAATGCTATTTTTGCACATTTGATTTATCATTTTATAGTTTGGTATTAGTATGATGTCACACACAGTTTTGTAATGATTAGTTGATTGTTATATCGTTTTTTTTCATGTCTATACCAATTATGGTATGCCACTATGCTGCAGATAACTAGATATGTTCAGCTACCTCAGTGTCCAACTAATTTTTATGGTATCCCTTAGTTAGGAGTCCAATTACATGCTTTATATAATCAATTTCTCTCTGAAAATGTCACTTGTACCCCTCTGATATGCGCTAATCTTACTTGTACCCCTACTTTTCAGGAAAGCCCACTTGTACCCTCCAACTTACTAGTTATTCTCACTTATACTCCTCAATTATAGACTAATCTCACTTGAGCCCCTACTTTTTCCTACATATGTGTTCCAACTTTCTAGTTACGTAGTAATCGTCTAATCGTGACCATAATACTAACCACCGATAATTAAGACGTTTAATATTATGTTTTGAAATACAACTAAGTGTAGGTAAAGAACAAGTGGGGAAGAATAGTAAATGATGAATGTTGAGGATGAAGTGGGGAAGAAAGGTAAAAGATTGAATATTGAGGATGAAGTGGAGTTATATAAAATGAATTTGGAGTGAAAAACGATGTATGTTGGAGAGAAAACAAATATTTCAATGATGGTACTCTTCTTCATATTGTTTACGTAGTATTTAACATCTTACTTGGCGATACTTAATATTATGGTCATGGTTGGTGTGTAACTAAAGAGTTGGAGGGTACAAGTGGGCTTTTCTGAAAAGTAGGGGTACAAGTGGGATTAGCCGATACCAGAGGGGTACAAGTGGGAATTCCCTTTTTTTATATATACATATAGTCTTTTGTGTGTGCTTCAAATTTCCCTTTAAGGGTGACATGAAGTCTTCGAGTGCCTGTATTCTTAATGATTGGCTATATAGCTCTATGCTTTAGGTGTGGGACTTTAAGATTACAATTTCTTGGAAGCACATTTAGCTACCTTTTTCTCTCCCTCTTTTTTGGGGCGTGAGAGGGCCGGTCCTTCTCTCTTATTCTTTCATTCATTGTGATCTTTTCTCTCTTCTTTTTTTTTTTCTAAAAATTGAAAACATGATATGTGTGGCTTCTTGTTCGCTGAGACTTGATTTGTTAATTTCGTTCTTTGGTTAAAATTTCAGAACAATCTTGATGAGCTATTTGTATTGATGCACTTTCTTGATGCTGGGAAGGTTAGTCTTGCACTCTTGCTAATGGTGCTTTTATGTGTGTTTCAGTTATGCATTTGAAGATGATTGATTGTATTTAGGAATGTGTTTTCTTTTTCAAATTTCTTTACAGTTTGGGAGTTTGGAGGAGTTCCAGGAGGAGTTTCAGGATATCAATCAAGAAGAACAGATCTCAAGGCTTCACAAGATGCTGGCTCCTCATCTCCTTAGGAGTAAGTCTCATTTATGCATTTGTGTGAATTCAAATTTTCCAAATTCAGAATCTCTTAAGAGCTGAGTTGCTTAGTCCGCAATACACTTCCGTACAATTATGAAAATGGATACGCAATGCACTTCATTTAAGAATCTGATGCATATATTTAACCAGACCTCATGATAAATAATACTTAGCTCGCTATTAGCTGAGGTTGAGTGAATTTGTTAAATCAGCTTGAGACTATATGGAGCCGAATTTCGAAGCTTCTAACCGACCTAGCGTCTAACCATTTGTATTTATGTAATGATTTTCTACTTTATTGGTGTTGTCGCTCTCGTTACGTCTTTTGCAGTTATCCGTCCCAGTTTGGTCTAAACTTTTTGAGAAGATGATTTGCCTTTAATTATCTGAATATACTATTTTAATCTGGACTTTCTGAAAATATAGAACAATTTGGAAATTGCGAGAGTTTAGTGATATGCTAAATGCTGATGTATGGTTTTCGCCTCTTGTTCAAGTTGTCAGTGTTTGACATTTCCTTGTAGTCTTCACTGTAAATATTATATTCCCGCAATCGCTTACAACAGTAGGCACAACATCATTACCTCATTGCCTAAAAAGCTCTAGACATTGGTGAGGAAAGAGCAAGGAAAGAGGGGTTATGCGTATGCAGCATTAACCGCTTGTTCCAGATGACTCATAATGAAATTTGAAAATTGTGGAGAACATTAATCGACTACTGCTTCACAATACAAGACGTGTATAATTTAGTGAGCCATTTTGCTTCCCCATATTCCAAAATTAAGAAATATTGAACCTTCGGCTACATTGGAAGTGGATTTTCCCTTGATCACTTACTAAATTGTAAATTGTTGATCTAGCTAGTGAAACCTAGGCTTACTGCTGGATGTATGTCAGTTTTGTTGAAAGGAAATTAGGGGAGGCTGACAGGCTGCATACTTTTTTTATTTCTAGGAAGATGCACTTGTCTATCTTTTCGTTTGTTTCTTTTTGGTAAACACGAATGTTCGCTGATATTTCATTTTATATATGCCTGTCAAATTATGATTTAATTCCAGGGGTGAAGAAAGATGTGATGAAAGAGCTCCCTCCTAAGAAGGAACTGATATTACGTGTCGAACTAAGCAGTAAGCAAAAGGAATACTATAAAGCAATTTTGACTCGGAATTATGGTCTACTAACTCGTAAAGGTGGTGGGCAGGTGAGAATAACTTTTAGAAGCTACATTTTTGTGATATTTGCTTTCTAGATAGACTTATATTTGAGCTCTGCTGATTTCCAGATTTCACTTATCAATGTTGTCATGGAGTTGCGGAAACTATGCTGTCATCCATACATGTTGGAGGGTGTTGAACCTGTCATACAAGATTCAAATGAGTCTTTCAAGTAATAGCTTATGTTATGATCACCGTCTGAGGGATCAATTGCTTTGTGCTTGACATGCATGACTTCTGTATATTACATTTGCTTGCCTATTGTCGCTAGTAACTAATCTGGATACTGTACAACAGGCAACTTCTTGAATCATCTGGAAAATTGCAGTTGGTGGACAAAATGATGGTGAAGCTAAAGGAGCAAGGACACAGAGTTCTTATATATTCCCAGTTTCAGAACATGCTGGACATACTTGAAGACTACATGACATACAAGGTCTAGACTTGGTCACTGCTCTCTATGATATTCTGTTCTATTCTAAGTGTATGCGAAATTCGGATTGGTCCTTTGCAGTTGACAACGGTGTTAAGTATTTATTATATCTTGTCTTGTATAAACTTGTTTCTGCATCTTTTGTGGTTAGGTGTTTGTCATGTTTTTTATGATTGTGCATAATTTTTTCTCTCAATAAACTTTCTGTCCATGCATATGCTTACATGTCCAGCCTCATTGTTCCCAATTTTTTTTGGGTATTACACTCATGGAAATGAGGAGATTTAGATTATCTTTCACAGCTTTTCTGTGTTCAACATTTTCTTCTTGCTTTGGTCCTTCAGTATTGCTACTTATTATAGTTCATTTTATGTACTTTACCTTGTCACTCTTGCCAAGTTTCATGTTTTGTGAACAGAAATGGATTTATGAAAGGATTGATGGCAAGGTTAGTGGAGCAGAGAGACAAATTCGAATAGATAGATACAATGCCAAGAATTCTTCTAGATTTTGTTTTCTGCTATCTACAAGAGCTGGAGGTCTGGGAATAAATCTTGCAACGGCGGATACAGTTATTATCTATGACAGGTGATCTCCTTTGATTTTTATCCCGATTAGCTGAAAGTCTGAAACATCTGTCTCTCATATGTTTGATTATGAGAGTTTTATGCATAAGATGCCAATGGATCTTTGACATATGCACTCTAGCACTTTTCAAATTGATTGAATTTCCCAATCTATTTGGTTATCTGTATAAGACACTTCAAGGCGAGTGGTCAAGATGAGTCACTATCAATTGATAAAATTTAATTTGTTGTCTCGCTCAGTGGTCTGATTCGGTTCAAATGGTCGCATCTGTGTTTTTTAATACCGTCTTATTTTTCACAGTGGTCTCTTTCCTGACAAATCACTGTTTCTCTATTATTTCTTCTGTTCTTAGCTCTTGCTGTTGGCATTAGGGTTATTCAACAAACTTCAGCGTTTTGGCATACATAAAAATTCAATTTTCGTTTTAGTTGCCTTACTTGCCTTCAGTTGCGAATTGTGATCTTTATTGTATATTACTGACTGGTTATTAGATGTGTCTTACTTTTCTTCCTCTCACTTTTGATGCAGTGACTGGAATCCACACGCTGATTTACAAGCAATGGCCAGAGCACATCGGTTAGGACAAACGAATAAGGTTAATATTAAATGTTCATTCGACTTTAGGTGATTAGAACTATGCTATGCTTCACGTGGCTTACTCATTTTGCTTACAAGAGCCTCCACTGGACACATGGAGTCATGGACATAGTAATACCGTGACAACAAAGTTTTACTTGATCACTGTCTAGTGCAAAAGATACCTTTCATTCAATTGACATGCACCTGTTTCTGATTCTTGTACCTAAGTCCATGTACAAAATTATGGTATTTAGAGCTTTTTTACTGAAAGACTGTGAGTACATAATTATGCTGAATTTGCATGGTAACAGGTCATGATTTACAGACTTGTGACAAGGGGATCAATTGAAGAACGGATGATGCAGATGACTAAGAAGAAGATGGTATTAGAACATCTAGTTGTCGGCAAACTGAAGACCCAAAATATCAATCAGGTTTTTGTTTATTTTGATATGAAATGTGAGCTTAGTTATGTTAGTATCAAATTTTGAGGAACCCTTTATAGCTTACGAAGATGCTCTAAAATGGTGACGATTGCAATAGCCGCACATCGTTGCTTTTTTTTTGCCGGAAGCAATGATGAACCATAGCTGAGTGGTTATTTTTGTTTTGTTTTATGGTGTGTTTTATAAATGTGTTTGACCCCCTATTGTGCCCCTTTTACGAACATTGTCATGGTATTTTTAAAAAATCCTACTTACGTGGGAGAAAATAAGCAGATGTTATAGTTTTGATATTTTCATGCTGTAAAGATCCTGTAAAGCATAATATCATGACCTGGATAACATGTTTGGCCTGATAATGCGCTAGGTGCAAAAGTTAATAGTTTGAGAATATGCGTTTTCCACATGGTCCACAAATATTGTTAGTTACCCTTGTTTGAATGGAGGTATTTAGTGGGAAAGGAAGGGTATGGACAAGGAGAGGCACAAAATCCCTTGTTTGATTAGCAAATTTGTTTGAAGGAAAGGGAAAGGACGGATCAATTTCCCTCAAACAAGCTAAATTAAAGTCCTACCAACATAGGAAAAACATGGAAGGAGAATGACATTCTTTCATTCCCCTCCCTCCCCTTCCATCCCTTCTCCTTCTCTCCTGTTATTTATCCATTCAAACCTGTAATGCTCAATGTTAGTGCTAATTTGTTTTTTGTAGGAGGAGCTGGATGACATCATAAGATATGGGTCAAAGGAGCTTTTTACTGATGAAACTGAAGAAGCCAAGGCTCGTCAGATTCACTATGATGATACTGCTATAGACAGGTGATATGATATTAACTATTTTGTTCCATAAGTATTTTGACTGGTACTTAGTGTGATATTCTATAAATTTTGGCAGATTACTTGATCGTGAACGTATCGGTGATGAGGAAAATACCTTAGATGAAGTGGATGACAATGGTTTCTTAAAAGCATTTAAGGTTTGTACTTATCTTTAGGCTTTGAGTCAGCGCGGTCTTAGTGTGACTCGTTGTTATCACTCTTATTAATGTTGCAAGTATCGAGTTTAGAGACATTTGCCATGTGATGTAGGTCGCAAACTTTGAATACATTGATGAAGTAGAGGCTGCAGCAGAGGAAGAAGCACAAAAGGCTGCGGCTGAAGCCAAAAACAATACAAACACTTCAGAGAGGACCACATATTGGGAAGATCTATTAAAAGACAAATATGAAGTACACAAAGTTGAGGAGTTTAATTCCTTGGGAAAAGGAAAGAGAAGCCGTAAACAGGTATCACTTGTGATTTTGAGTTAAGTTGCTTTCATTCTTGATGTGTTTTTATCTCAATATATTTCTTTACCTTCATATATACAATTATACATATATATTGTATGTCTTCTTTAGCTTCTGCTATTCCTTGAGCTGGAAATGGAATCTGGTGGGGTGGTAAACTGGTAAAGGAACCACTTAGATACGAATTTGTACTTGTGGCAATGGTTTATACATTGGACTTTGAGCTTTTAAACAAGATAGTTTTCGAGCGATTGGTGGACAAGTTGGGGTACATAATGATAAGCATGGTTTATTTCTATTAGAACCACCTCATGCATCCGTTTCTATGCCTACTAGTTCACTGCCCACCAAACTTAAAATGGTTCCAATCATCATAATCAGGTCAAATTGATGTCATTCACTTCACACCTCATCTTTTGTTGACATTTTCAATGGGTGTTTACAGTTGGAGATGTGATTAATCTGGAAATCAGTTGGTAATAGCTATAGAACATGTGACATGTGTGCTGGTCTCCCTGCATCCCTATGCGGGACACTCGATCAATCCCCAAAGCGGATAGCTGTTTCTAAAAATAGTCGCTGTCAATATAACTCTCACTGTTTTCTTTCTGGCTCTTATTTTGAAACACTTGTTTCCATCTGTTTGCCTTGGTCTGCAAGAATTACCTGGCTGTTATCTCTCATCAGTTATCATTCATTATACTGCCTAAATCTGAATAAGTTGCCATTTATTCTACTTCCTCTTTTTCATCTTTGCCTAGAATGCTCGTCTTTGTTACTCTGACTTTTCATATTTCTTCCCCTACCATACCTGCCTGACATCTAACACTCCGACATGATTATAACACTTAGACACTTCATTTTTAAGCAAAAAATAGAGGATTCTTCACAAAATGAAAGAGTTAACCCTAGCACACGCACCCGTTGGACACTTCTAATGGAGCGTCGGTAACACAGTCTCTCATTCCTGGACTTGCATTAGTTACAGTCTTGTTCATTCTGGATCAAGTTTTTCCGCTATTTGTACTGCCAGCCACCACCTACATTGGCTGTGATACACATGCCTGGAAGAAGCCTTTCTCAAATCTCTCCTTTTTTTGTGCGTATCTTGCCACTCTTCTCTTCCATAATGCCACCTTATCTGATGTCCAATTAACATCTTCATGGAGAGAGCAGTATGGAGGGAAATGATACGTGTGGCTGTACTCCTCTTTATTGTGAAGTATCAGTCATTCGATTTGATGCAGTTCATGACGCAATTTTCAGCTTAGGTCATTCGGAAACATCCAACTCCTTTACTCTACAATTTGCAGGAGCCCTCGAGGCACTGTTGTTGTTACTACAATGCCACTAATCTGACAGTTAAAACAGTAGTAACAACAACAGTAGTAGTAACGGTAGCAGCAGCAGCAGTGTTACTGGTACTTTTGAGTTTTTTTTTCTTTTTCCCCAAACATTTTTCTTAAAACTCCTTATTTCTTTAGGTTTTGTTTACTTAATTCTTTAGATTATTCCAACATTAATACTTAATTCCAACATTTTTCTTTTTATTTCTTTAGATTATTCCAACATTAATACTTAATTCTACTTTCAAAAATTATTGGTACTGATTTGTATTGTGTACGAAGTATCTAAGTTTAAATAAAAGTAATTCGAGTTTTTGATGTTTGTACCTATAGGTTTAGATTGACTTTTGTATCTTGTTTCCGTTCCCATTACCTTCTCACTTTTTTTTAATCTCATTGCATTTTGAGTTGTGCGATTATTCAATGATGATTTGTGTCAACCGACTCCAAATCATATTAGATTAAGGCTCTGATGTTGTTGTGCGCTGCAAATCAATACGTGTTCTCTCCTGCAAATTGACGTTTACGAAACATATTATCCAATGAATTGTTGTTACCAATTTATTATCAACGCTAAACGGTGATGGTAACTATATTCAATCATAATTATTAGGTTATTGGCATTACAATTATTATTGTTACCAGTGTCACTGATACTAAAATGTTGCTAACTTCTGACCATCAAAACAGTAGTAACAACAACAGCAGCTGCAG
The DNA here is from genome assembly GCA_022085475.1 of Heliosperma pusillum. NCBI lineage: Eukaryota > Viridiplantae > Streptophyta > Magnoliopsida > Caryophyllales > Caryophyllaceae > Heliosperma > Heliosperma pusillum. The sequence continues at coordinate 38,246 of JAIUZE010007465.1, read as the reverse complement.
CAGCAGCAGCAACAGTAGTAGTAGTAAGCAACAGCAGTAGTGTTACTAGTACTTAATATTATTGTTGTTAATTCGACTTGCTGAAGTCTGCAATGATAAAAAAACATGATACATTAATGATAAAACATTTATTTCGACTTGCCAAAGTCTATAACTCTGCTCTGTTTTTATCCTCAACAGATGGTGTCTGTTGAAGATGATGATCTGGCTGGCTTAGAGGATGTTAGTTCTGACGGTGAAGATGACAATTATGAGGCTGAGTTGTCAGACAGTGAGACAATGTCAGCTGGGGTATCTTCAGGCAGAAGGGCATCCAGGAAAAGAGCACGAGGTATTTCATAATTATTGTTGGTTTTACCCAGTTAGTAGAATGTGAGTTGATATATGATCATGGGTGATGGTTTGTGGAAATCTGTATTTGCAGTTGATATTGAAACGCTTCCTCTGATGGAAGGTGAAGGGAAATCATTTAGAGTCCTGGGTTTTAATCAGAGCCAGAGAGCTGCTTTTGTACAAGTTCTTATGAGGTTCGCAATTAATTAAGCCATCTCATTTGTGGCATCTTGCCTAGTACCTGCTTCTATCGTGCAATTTCCTGCACTGTTTCATATAATAGCTGACCTGTATTCTATTGGTATAGAGGCATGTAGCATTTTGCCAGTTTAACTTTAATTTGTTTTTGTTTTATTGCAGATTTGGAGCTGGAGACTATGATTGGGTGGAGTTTGTGCCACGGTTGAAGCAGAAAACTTATGAAGAAATTGAAAAGTATGTAATAATGGTTGTTATCTCTGGAATGGGAAATATTATATCACAGAAACCGGTTGCCGTTGTCGGTCTTTTGGCCATTGCGTATGCCAATTGTTTCTAATTTATTACAGATTTTATATTATATTTCCTTGTATGTAAAGTATGTAATAATGGTTGTACTCGCTTGTCATGTTTTTGGTAGTGGTATAAAGGTCCGTGTGGCATCTGCTTTACCAAAAGGAGCCTCTGTAATTTATTACAGATTTTATATTTCCTTGCTCTCTTGTCACGTTATTGGCAGGGTTGTCTATAATGCTACTTGTCACTGGCTTTTACTCGATCTTCCTATAATGTGATCGCTATTAAGCGAGCAAAGCACGTAGTATAAATTTAATGAACTTTATGATTAATACAAAATATACCAAGACTAAAAATGCAGCAGCCTATGTGCTGTCAATTGGGTTTCCATGCTATTTAGTATTTGTATTCCTGAAAAACGTACTCATGCAACTCTTATTCTTATTTGTTTAATTTTAATTTTATTTTCTTATTCATTGTCAGTTACGGTCAACATTTCATTGCTCATCTTGCGGAGGGAATCAATGATTCACCCACTTTCTCAGGTGAGTGTTCCCCCCCCCCCCCCCCACTCTTTTTGCTCTTGATTCTCTGATACCAATTATATCTAAATCTGACTGGAGCCGTAGCTTAGTTTGCTCTGTTCTAATGTTCAATGCATGTTGATCATAGATGGTGTCCCAAAAGAAGGATTAATTGTACAAGATGTTCTCTACAGAATAGGACTTTTGCAGTTGATCAGAGAAAAGGTAAATGAAAGAGCACATTTTTGAATCTGAATTTCTGACTCAGAATCTTACTTTATGAACCTTGAAGTTCAAGCATTGATGCTCTTTGGCAATGCTAATTTGCCGAGGATAATGAATTATAGTTTTCAATGTTTTTTCTTTCTAAATATGGAAAACAGTTACATTATACATGTAGGTAAGCTCCCCATCTGCAGTGGTATGTGATTGGTTTGATAGAGGGACGTGGTGGACTGGGAGGAGGGGTTTCTAATATGAAAAATGACTTACTAAACTGTGCGCTTTATATTTAGTGGTTGGCGGTTGGCATAACTTTCGCTACATGTTATCTGAAATAACCTCTTTCTATTTTCAGTCTTTTCCCTTCAGCCCACCTTTATGGCACAGGTTTATTGTTGTGCAAAATTAGGGGGTCGTGTAGATTCTATCATTCTTTCCCCGTCATAGGCTGAACTCTTTGAAGCATAGGACAATGTGAATCTCCTTTTTTCCCCGGATAAGTCCTTTTAGAATGCTCTGTTCTCTAGAGTACACGGGTAAGTCTGTAGCTTCCAGTAGCTTGGATGTTGGGGAAAGTTGTCTGATAGAAGTTGTGATTGAGAAGTGAATGTTTGTGAAATTATTACCTATCCGTTTTAAGTTCCTAGAAACATAACTTGGATACTGCTATTGTTGCAATGATGACAAAGAAAGCAGACACAAAATATGATAAACTCACTGATACTTGAATTAAGAAACTATGCTATCAAGTATGCTAGGAAGTAAATTAGATGCAAAAAACATGATTGAACGTGATTACCATCTTTTAATGTGGGACTGTGGCAGAGCTAGTTTAGTAATAATGAGTCTCAGATATAGGATAGTCTGGTGGTTTACGTAATTGGTCAAGTGAGTTCTCGAGGGACTTGTTGATTGTCTCAACATGGGTTGTTGGTGCTTGATTGTGCCACATGTGCCGTTAAGCACATAAACGCTTGGCTTCCAACTATGCAAATTTTCTACTATCTGTGCAACCACAACCCCTATACTGCCAACACGTTCATATTCAAAAATATTACTGCTCCTGAAGGACTTGTCCGGTAAAAAAAATTCATTGCTCCAGGAAAGCTGTAAACACCTTGATACTTTCTAAAGAGCATCCAACTATTAACACATCTGTCTGCACACAATTTGGCTGATGGCACCAACCACCAAATCAACATGAGACGAAGTCACAGATAATAATTAGTTACCACTTACCAATGATAAAAACTTTTTTTTGGATTTTGATTAATTATGACCGTGTAGAGGAAAGCTATGAGTCAGTATTGCTAGTCTTATAATTGGATGTGGTGCTACAAAAGAACTTTTTTATGAGTACTATATTTTATTGAATTATTAACTTAGGGACACCAAGGGAGTGGCACTAATGCACAAAGATATCATAGAGGTGACGACTGACGTGGCGACCCCCATATACATAAACACAACACAGGGGGTGACAACCTATTACAAAAGACACCCTATGTGACATGCATATACAAAATGAGAGATAGATAATTATGCTCTCAATCTATCATGGGTACTTCCAAATATAAGAAAAGACAAGTTTCGATTTGGGTGGTCTTTTGAAACAATTGAAATTTGAAAGACCTTCGTTTTATTCCTGTTCCTCTTCAGGATCTTAAAATATTGTTAATGGGGTGATGCGGCATTCTATAGTACCTCATCATCAAAAACTGCTTGTTTTTTTGCTTGGTTTCAGTTGTCTGTTATAACCGTTCATTAAGTGTTTCACATGTGGAACTTATAGGTGAACTTTGCATCCGATAATCGAGAAAAGCCTCTCTTCGATGACGATATTATATTCCGTTATCCAACCCTGAAAGGTGGAAGGATGTGGAACGAAGATCATGATCTGATTCTTCTTCGCGCAGTGTTGAAGTAAGTTATCTTCTTAGATTTTTCTGTGCCTATAATATGATTTGTGCCTGATCTTTTTCTTTAGACTTAACATGGTTTTTAATAGTTTTTCAGTCAATACAAGAAAGAATTATAAAGCTGATAATATTCTAGGATGTTTTGCTGTAAAACAATGATGAGAGAAAAAGAAGATATGTTCGATGTGTATTGCCATATCTGCCTTGAACCAGGCTGCTTTATTTGGGCGTTGTGAATACTGCCTGTTTTCAACTATGAAAGACCATTCTATGCTCATGTTCTGACTTCTGAGTTAGCAAATGATTACCCCCTCTATTCCAATAGGATGTTTAACTTATCAAAATAATATGATTTTATGGGTGATCACTGGGAAGGTAATGGTCAATTGGGACTCGATGGATTATTAGCAGTCACATTTTTCAGGGATCTGTAGTAAAACTTGTTTGTAATGCATCTTGGAGTTGTGCCAGGTTTATATTATGTGAAGTTTTGATATATTACTTGGCAGTTCACTCATTATTCTGTTATTTTTGAAGGCATGGATATGGAAGATGGCAAGCTATTCTCGATGATAAGGAATTGAAAATTGAGGAAGTTATCTGTCAAGATCTGAATCTTCCCATGATAAATCTTGCAAGCCTGGCAGTCAGTCAGCCTCAAGTTAGTTCTACAGTGGTGAAAGTAGAACAATCTGGTGATTCACAGAAGGGAGTTGTCAGTCAGAATGGTCCTGCCTCTGAGACTGCCCCTGGAGGAACAGATACTACTACTTTATTGTTTCAGTTCAGGGAAATGCAGAGAAGACAGGTTGAATTTATAAAAAAAAGAGTGCTACTTTTGGAGAAGGGTCTAGCTGCTGAGTACCAGAAAGAATATTATGTAAGTTACGTTCTTATGCTCTTTGCAAACTAATTTGAATAACTTAACTTTGGTTTGTGAAATATTACATCATGTAATATATTTGGGCAACTAACCCAACTACCTAATAGTTTCATGAAGTGGCTATTGTAGTTTGAGTTCTGAGAATGGAATAGATGCACTAGGATAATGATGATTGCCCTTGCTGGCTTCCTCTACTGATTGAGTTTATGAGACTCAGATCTTTTCCCTATGGAACGACAAACCTTTTCACTGTTTCTTGTCCGTTTTTAGTGGGAGCCAATAGAGCGTAAATATCAATTAGTTCTTTACATACTCACTATTTCTTAGCTTCAAAATATGGAGTAAAGCAAAAGTACTTGTCAAATTGTTTGTGTTTTTGTATCGTGAAGTGGCAATCAAGTGTTCCATTTTTTTCACCCATTACTGATAATTTGGAAACAGTTGGTGTTTTCTAGCCTTGTTACTCATACTCGCCGACATCATGTTGAGTGTGACACTTCGTTTTAAACTTTAAGCGACATGCGAACATATGGTCAAACAAGTGTCGTGATCAATTATTAGATACAGGCACGACTCATTTTGTAAATATTCAAACTACGTATCCTCGATGGACCTAAAAGAAGAGAGGATATGTTATTCTGCTGTTTTTTTATATTTATAACCGGGCACTTGGCTCCCTTGTGTCTCCCTCTTTTTTCTTAAATTTTATTTTATTATATCCTTTTGCCTCTTTGCTTTCCTGTTGTGCTCTTATTTGACATTGTCCATTAAAGTATATCCGTCGAGTGTCAGTGTAGTGCTGATTTTGGTATGTCGGACACGTGTGTTATGTCATATTGGCCGTGATTTCTGTCAAAAATCAAATATGCAACACAGTGCCAACGTGAAATGTCAAATTAACATAGTTTTTAACACAGGAGCAAGGTTGCGTTTATGATTTATCTAGTCGCCTTAACCGCCCCCTCCGCCTTCTAGTTGGGAGCCTTTGAGTAACTGGTATTTTGTTCTTCTATTGGAAGTGGGGGTAACGAGCTGTTTTTTGCTGGAGGAGATGAATTCACTGTGAAATTAATAGTGGCTGGTTAGCTTATGCTGTGGATTGACGTGTGTTTATTTTTAGAATCTCTATATAGTTGGACAATTGAATCTCAAGCTCTGCTAGTGAGATTAGAAGCATTTCCTTGGGTCAAAGCAAATTTTTTTGATGCTCATAGCTTATCTTGATTGTTTTTCTTATTTGTTCATCATGGACTTGTGACTTGGTTATCTGTCTCATATGGTATGATATAGGGTGACGGGAAGCCTAATGGTCTTTGTGCTGAAGGACATGAAAATGGTAATAAAGGTGAAGGCATGGCAAGTAGTATTGCAGACATAGTTACCGGACTTGTGGACAAGCTTCCTCGTATAGAAGTGCTCAGTAAGCTGATCTCCTTTTAATTTGTGCACATGGCTTTTTAAGTTGGAAGAGATTTTCGTTGCATACTGAATGCTGTTCGTATAAAATCAGAAATAGTGCTTATATATGTTACCTACATGATACTCTTTAGATTGCATCTTCTTTGATACTAATCAAGAAGTGTTGACTCCTTTATATCCGTTAATGGCTTAATGCAACAGATAGTTTCTACTTTTGACACCCATTTGTTTCATCTGGGTATTACTCTCGCAGTCTGGCCAAGTACCTTCATGATATCACAAGTGTGCACCAGTTTGTGGATTTGAGCTTTCTTTTCCCTTTCTTTATGAGGTCTTTGCAACTCCGTGTACCACGATAATTGGATCAATAATTGGGACACGATTGTATCTATTATGTCGCGCCAACTGTCACCCAAAGTTTTAGTGTCTAGTTGTAGCTGTCAATTTTGTTGGACCTTATGACCCGTTCACTTAGCAAAATGACTGCACTTCTTGATTGTGACGGGGGAGTTATCATTATAGATCATCTGGAAATAGTCCTTTTGTGCTCTCTAACTAAGCTTGACGACACTGAACGGCCCAAAATGACTCGACCTTTACCTGAACAGAATAACCTGAATATGACCTAATGCTCAATTGACCTGATCCAACCCTAACCAAAATGACCCTATTTGTAGCAAGTGTAATACCCTGCTACTATTATAGGAGTAAGCTCCCCTCTTTCTTTCTCTTGAATTTTTCATGCTGTTCTCTACCTCAGTTATGGTGAAGCTAACATAGTAGTATGTGACTTCCTCACTTTACAATAGATGCTATAGTTTCCTGTGCGTTATCTCTAGCACGTAGTGACAACTGATCTGTATTTTGGTTTTATTGTAGCTGCAAAAGAAGTTTATCGTACTATTTCTGAAATTGACCCTAGACGCCAGGAGTTGGCTCAGTACTATAACGAGGTAAATCCTAAACGTCTGCTGAAATTATCTTCTTCCTAATTGGTTCGTTGTTGCTAATTGGATGAATGTCAAACTCATGATATTTGCTATTTTCAATTTTGTATAGTTGTGCATGTTATTTGCGGAAACTGAAAAAGAATCAGTTAAAGCTATATTAGCTAAAGACCCAGACCAATATCTGGGAAAGAAGCTTGATCAACTGGAAGCTATTCGCGGAAAGATTCGCCAGCTTTTTAACCCTACTCGGCATGAATCTAACACGAGACACCCGGATGAAGCTCCAAATAATAATCAGACAAATCCGGTCTGACCTCGGGGTTTATTCATGTCTCTCATAATGAAGAGAAGAAAGCTGAAGCAAATACGTCGGAAGATGGAGGTGGTCTGCTTATTTTGAAGTGACGGTAAAACTAATGCAAATTGTGTAATAGGAATCCTTTATCAAAACTGTTTCAAGTAAAGGTTTATATCTTGAATCAATATAGCGGTCTCATAGTCGTAATGTTGTCCTGTTCTTTAAAAACTTTAAAGCTTGTTTTTGTGAAAATACCAATTGGGTTGCCAAAGCAGTCTGCTAGATCAAAAGGTTAGCCCGAAAGTCTTGTAAAATGTTCAAAAGGCTTTATTATCCTCGAGTCCTTGAAGCATATTACATATGGTAGAAAAGTGAAAGACATGGACAAGAACTACCAAGATGTCGGTTTATTCTGTTAAAAAGTATTGAGTAACCAGAAATCTTGGCATGAGTTCCGAAAAGTGAATGAAAATCTTGTAAATACGTTCGATTTTTTATCGCTTTCCAAACTCGTAGCGAAGATGGGCAGCCATAACTCTTTTGTTGAACAACATGGTACATTGGTACTGTTACTTAGAAAACGTGGATACACACATCGTACTCCTAGTCGGTAGGATAGAGAATTGAATTGCAAGCGAGTTTCTCAAGTTTTAATATTCAAGTCACGTTTATCATCTTCCACTTCATCATCATTTTGATATTTAGCATGATATGCAATATGAAACTATTTAGGCTTATTGCTAATCTTGATTGAAACTAGCTTCGTATAGTCATGAGCGGTGGTAGTCATAACTTGAGTTCAAACTCTGTTAGCATCAAAGTCGTTCTTTATGGCTCCCTTTACAGACAGAAAAAAACAATATTTTTATTTGAACTGGTATTTATTGAGATGGTTGATATGAAACAAAGTTATACAAATACAATGGATCTTATTTATTTGATAATAAGCCTCCTACAACTGAATGTATAATGACCAGTTCGCAGAGATTGTTGGACATTATCGTGACGACTGACAACGTTGAATGAAGAGTGGAAATACAAGGTAGTAAGACAGAATAAAAACGTCAACATAGTTCATCATACCGAATTCACATTTTATGGAAGTATCCAAAGGTCCTATCTATCTTCCAATTAGTAGACTATATAACCAGTTGTATACAATTGGTAGTATAGATTTGAAGTTTTATATTGAAAAAATTGAGCTTATATCTACATTTTACGAGTTTTATTGAAAATAACCTGACCACCTTTATATAAATGTTAAAATCAAAATATTATAATGAAACTCAAAAACAATACATATCTTAATTAGATTTTATTTTGACACCTAAAAAATTAAAATGTAACTAATAAATTTTATAAGCTGAAAAAGATTGCATATAAGCTCAATTAAATTGGTATTTGATGATGTAGCTTGCTCATTTACATGTGACTGTATGGTCTTATTTGTGTATATCGTTTAATCGTTTATGAGTATATACTAGTTAGGGGTGAGCAAAACCGGGTACCCGGTACGGTTTTAATAACCGTATCGGGTACCCGGTTTTTGGAAGGCCAAAAATTAATACCCGGATCCGACCCGGTTTAACCGGGTACCCGGTTTTCGTATACCCGGTTAAACCGGGTACCCGAAAACCGTATACCCGGATCCGGTTTAATTGATAATGCTCAAACCTAGAATTCGAGTCCACAACATTAGTAACGACCAATAAATAAAATGCTTATATAATCCATTAGGATCATTATTACAAAACACAATAAAATAGCAAAATACAAATTTGCAATACTTCACACAGAAATTTGTCACTGATAAAGTAAGTTGCGTATATTACAAGTTTCACATAAAATGATTGGTGCTCAAAATTTCACCCATATAGTCAAAATAGAAAACAAAATTGTACATACAACTTTTTTTTAGTTATTTTTAATTAAACCGGGTCAATACCGTATACCCGGTTTTGATTTTCCCCGACCCGGACCCGGTACGGTTTTTCTAAAAACCGTATCGTATACCCGGAAATTCGTATCGTGTACCCGGAAATCCGTGTAATTAAAACCGTATACCGTATCGTATCCGTATATTAAAACCGTATCGTATATTTTTGCTCAGCCCTAATACTAGTTGGAATGCCCCGTGCTGCATCATACTCTTTTTTGCGATGAAACATAAATATAAGAAATTAACTCAGGTCCTATCCAGAGGTAATAGTAGGAAATAATATAAGTGTGTGTATGCATTATCCATTTATATTTAACGGCGAAAAATGAGTCAAGGTGGAGATTTGTTGGACGGTGCCTCCTTTTTCACTATGCTACCATGCATGGGTATTGATCCTACCTCATTCAACATGTGCAAATTGAATTTGTACACTATGCAGCAACTTTGGTATCATTTGTCAAACTTGCAGGATCTATGGAGGGCTACTCATTTAATGAGTTTACACTAGCTTTGGACATTATAAATACTTGCTCCGGAAGTTCATTTCTAGTGCACCAGAACACATTCATCTCCTCTCTTATCTTTCCTCTTTCTTATTCTCTCTTTCTATATTTCGGGTATAATTGTTTAACCCGTAGAGAGTATAATATTTGGACTATTGTGTGTCAGCCTTTGAGGAAATATTCTTGTACTCCCATTTTATTATAGTGGAAATATTTGGCTCTCTCGCCGGTGGTTTTTTACCTCTCTTTTAAGAGGGTTTTTCAACCTAAAAATCCCGGTATCATTTTTACCGTCTTTCTTTAATTTCTCTTTTATCTTTAGCCGAATCTATTCGCTTCCGCCGCGCTCTATACCCCTAGAATGAATTCAGAACACACTCACTATCTTCTTTACCCACATACATTGTCAGGCGACGAGCCATATCAGTCCGAGTTCACTATTTGTAGGAAGTTTTCTTCTATTGTCATCTCTAAACACTTATCTCGCATAAGATCGTGAAGACTACATGTATTGATCCTTCCATCGGCGTTCTTGCCATCCACTTGTCTTGAATCATACCTTTTTGAACCAGCTGGCTTAAGTAATTGTCAGCCACCTCTTCCAGTGATCTTTTTTTACGAAGTCGATCTTGGGTTGACGAGACAATACCGTCTGCTATCCAAAGATTGTATAGTTTTTCAACATTAATTTGACAATCTTCAGGAAAATGACTCATATGAAGGAAGCAAGGCTTGCGATTGTAATGTAAGTCGTAATAGCTCATTGCTAACACATCATACACTCCGCTGTATGATTCTTCATCTCCTTGTAGGTGGGATTGAAGATTCTCACACACTGATTCCCATTCCTCCCGCGATTTCTTTGTTGCCAAAACTCCTCCTAGGGGATGACCATTGCAATGGTCAAGCATTTTTTTAGCAACACCTTCCATCCAAGAATCTGCGCAAGTAGTATTAGAGTTGTATCCCTTGTTTAGATGAATTTAAACAGATCTACGGAGGGGGGAGAGGAAAATTTCTCTCCTTTGTTTGCCAAATTGAGCTATGATGTTGCTATCAGTATCTAATGTTTTTTCTTGTATTACATACTGAATTAAAACATTATAATTGCAGCATACGGAGAGGAATATAAGAAATCTTACATAAGACTTACCGACATCACTTCTTCTGAAATGTCCCTTGTTCTCCAAGAGCTTCCAGCAACTATCCTGCTTGAGAGTTTCCGCTTTCCAGGTTGAAACCAAATGAGCACCAAGATTGGAAAATATTTGAGGATTTCGAGTTGTGACAAGTATTCTGCTACGACATGTGGTGTTGTGAATTGGAAAAGCAGGTTCAAGGCAGTTCCAATCTCTAATGGTCCAAACATCATCAAGGTAATTGGTTTGCTTAAGGATCTCACAAAGCTTTCCTGGCAGTTGCGATGTTTCTAAACCGTTGATCAAGCTCCTTTCTTTGTCATCTTTAGGTATAAGTGCATACAAAAGCTCCTTACAAACGGTTCCAAGGTTGAACTGTTGTGAAACATATGCCCACGCGCAGCCAACAAAGTGACCCTGTCAGGAAAGGACATAATCGCCATCAGCATTACAGCTGATACATACTTAGTCTGTGGATGTTATTCCAATAATAGAGGTGGACATTAAATTGTAGCAAACCTGTGAAAGACAGTTTTGGTAAACCTCTCTTGCAAGAGCCGTTTTGCCTATACCGCCCATGCCGTGTGCAACCACTATTTTTTGTGAACCTTCCTGCAATTGTTCAATCAATTTTGCAACGTCCTTTTCAAGGCCTACAATATAGTCAGGTTGGGCATGTGCGTATGTCCGCCTTTGCTCCGCAAGCAATTTCTTGGCCATCTCCAATTGCGAGAACTGGACATCATAGGAGCTCCGCACACCATACGTTTGCAACCTGGAAGACATTTTCGAGATCTTAGAGGTAAGACCGTCAATCTGTGAGGCAACTATGTGCAGTGTTTTAGCATCCATCCAAAAGCATGCTAGCCACTTAAGGCCGTTGAGAATCCCATTTTGTCTTTTATGTGAGACTTTAAGAATATAGGTTTCAGTAAGATCTTCAGCTTCAAGAGCTAAGTCGCTTATTTCGGACACCCATTTACGGATAAGCGCATTCTTGTTCTGCTTGCCGTCGGCATCTAACAAGAAACACTGCATCCACTCGAGCTCGCTTTGGAGCTCTTCCACCTTGTCTTTCACTTGTGACAAGTACTGCACTTCCTGAATCAGCAATTGCCCTAACCATTTGCCTGCAGACTCAATGGAAAAACTAGACATGACTTGAACTATTTGGAGAGACTTTCTCAACTCTTAAGCAAAGCAAAGCACACAACTATTTTTGTTGAAAAACAGTCAGGGATTCAATGATGTTATAAATAGCACATGATACCTACACAAATTCTTATTTAAGACGTTACTATCGGTCTTAAGTTTAAGACAGATCAAGTAGTTAGAATAAAACAAAAGCAAGAAATTTACCTTTTATGCACAAGTGGGACGATACTTAACCCGTTTTAATGTTAAGACAAATAAGAAGACTAAGTGGTACCTTAATTTAGTTAGAATTGTTAACTTCCCACCATGTTTAGTACTCCTTTGTCATAATCATTTGTTTGCCTTTGACTAAAATACTCTTCAAAAAGAATAAATTGACCGGGACGGAGTATCATTATTAAGAGGGTCATACATAAAGTTGTCAACAATACTAATAGGAAATGATGTGTTCACATCAAATGACTAATATAAGCGCAGGATCCAACTTCAACCTGACGTATAACCAAATGGAATCCTAGGATATAATACTTTGAAATTTCAATACAAAATTATGTACAGTTCATCTCGGTGAAGATAGACATTGTCCGTTTTCAGTTGAAGATCTCTCACAAAAGGCAAGTGAAAAGGCAAGTGGGACGTAGTACTGTGATGGTTGGAATTCCAAAATCGATTTTATATTCTTAACACTATTATTTTCTTAAAACTCAACAACAAACAGTACAATAATGCTCTTTCCTACCAAGTAATCGTATTTATTGTAAGATTCGATTGAGAAGCAATGCAACCGGTCAGTCTCACTTTCAAGTCCTTCAACATGACAACATCACTACTGCTAACTTTCTTAGCATTGAGTTGAGTCCTGAAGCAATGAAAAGAAAAAAAAACTAAAAATGGGTATGTGGGGAGCTTCAATTTTGTACAAAACTTGACCCGTCTAGTTAACCCACCAACTCATTTGACGATTATTGTATTAAATCGGGTTTATATAAGTACAATTAGTCTCATTGTAAACGGGTTGAATCCCTCTCACGAAAATATTAGTAGCAGGATAAGTGGAAAATCATTTGATTCTTTGGGAGAGGTATCCGACCCGTCTACTAAAATAAGAAATTGTTACTCCCTCCTATCCATTCCAATGTACACACTTTCCATTTTAAGACAATCCAATCCAATATACCCATTTCCTTTATTGGCAAAAAATAACAAAAAGTGGACCACATTACCCTCATTATAATCTTTTATTTACAATATACAATCAACACTCATTCACTTTATAGTTTATACTACAAAAAGTAAGGGCATATTAGTCTTTTTAACATTATTAAGTGCATTTTCTTAAAACTTATGTCCGGGTCCATGGGTACCTTGGATTGGATATGAGGAAGTATAATATTTCAGTTCACATCTGATTACATATGAATGTGCAAGACACAAGTTGAAAATTGTTAATTGTTTAATTAGAGTTGTCCCATCAAACGTAGATTGTTAATTAAAGTTATCCCAGTTGTTGTATGTTGAGCAGGAAATACCAATTGTTTAAACAACAAGTCTTGCTTGCGACGGGGCGACGGGGTGACCCGTCGCAAGCTTAAGATGGGTCACCTTTCTCTCACAAAGTGCAAGTGGGGGTGCAAGTGGGGGGATCCATTTCCCCCCCACTTGCACTTTGTGAGGGGGATTTGATACGTCGCAAGCTAGCGACGGGTCAATCCGTCACAAATGAGAATTTGTGTTGTTTAAAAGGAAAGTAATATTGCATTGTATTGTAAGTTCTAAGTTCAAACTTATTGCATTCGTCCTCGATCAAGTTCTTTTTACAAATTGTAAGTTCAAAGTTTAAACAATCAAGAGTGATATTTCTAATGTGACTTCCCTGAGTTGTACCCGACTGTGTTACTCGGCCTCTCTGACTCGATGTCGTGTCTGACACGTGTTAAAGTGTCGCACATGGCTATTTTGGGTGAATTTTCCTATTTTGTGGTCTAAATTGAGGTGTCCAAGTTTCGTGTCGGACACGCGAACACAACAGTTATGTAAAGTTTCGGAGTAATATAGGTACCTGAGTCTTGTATGTCACATTTACGGAATGACGTCTATCACGCGGACAGCCGGACACATCCCCACGAAAAGCAAAAAATAAAAAAAGGAAGACTCGTATGATAGAAAAAAAAACACGAGTGTGTACAAAGCATTTAGTGTAACAATTATTAATATCAAGCCTTACTTTTTCAAGCATCTTTTTATTTCATTTTTCCAAGCCTACACAGGTCAACTTTTAAAACTAGTATATTTTTGCTCCGAAGAAATTGTCTATACCCACATTATTCTCGGATAGGATTCTTGAAACCCGACTTGTGTTCGAGTAACATAATGGTATCAACACCGTTATACCAGGGAAAAATGGACTCCCAACCACGACATATCTTTGATAATATAGGAAACCCTTAGGTCTTTGAAACCACCTTTGATGGAACAATGTACGGGAAGAAAAGGCTATTCAAGCAAACCTGTCACATGTTTGAGCAGCTCTAATTGTTACACTGGTTTAATCCTACTGCCATATAAGTGACTTCACAAGAAACATTATGAAATGACGAAGAAAAAACAACATACAAGAGATCCTCTTTTCACGTAGTCTACTCTGAAAGACTAATTACCCGAAGAGAAAAAAGTGTGTTGGGTGATTTGAATGTAGTGTAATGTGAGGAACTCTTATCATCTCTTTAACCGAGCAACCCCGACAATGTCAAAAGTATGAGATCATCGTCCATTAAGTAGACTAATTCGGATAAATAGGTGAAAAATTCATTGTAAACTAGTAGACTAGTGGACTTGATCACAGATTTCGATATTATGGACGGAAACATGATGCTTAGGAAACTTTCATTTTCCCTAAGAAATTTGAAGGGGTGTTAGTGTCATTACCATAAAAATAATCTGCTGGGGAAGCTAAGTCTGGCTTTCTAATCTTCACATTTCGACAAAAGACTTGAGTGTGTTCAACCATCGAAAGAGTTCACTTCTATCCTTGTTGGCCATATAATGATGTAAGAAACAAGAAAGATCTTCATTTACTCCCCTTGCTTTTAAGTACTCATGCAGTGCCTTCCGCAGCTTGGGATCCGCTTTGCTGAAAATATGGCAAGGAAATTGAGTTCATGGAAGCCAAAGCCAGTAAACCAAAACAATAACCAGTAACTGATGCAGAGTTTAATGATATCTGGAATTCAAGTGTAATCAAATTGCAGAAGTTCACAGGATACACGACACATGACACATGACACATGACACATGACACATGCTTATGACTCATCCGTATCAAATGTTTGGAACTCTAGTAGTGACGTCAGGCAGGAAATAACAGAGGCCCCTGCACTAGTACACCTCTAACTTTTGTAGCAAGGTTGATTATGGTACTAAAACTACCAAAGCACAAGTCAACTCAGAAAATACATTTGGTTACAAACTTATATACGGAGTATTTCCTAAGACTTCACCTCCTTTGTTAAAAATGCAGTATTGGTTACAATAATAATGACGCAAAAGTTACAAAAAAACTAACATATAGGCCGCTTAGCAATTACCAGCGACATATTTTAGATAATACAAAATGCTATCAAAAAACTAGTGGCTTGTAATAACAGGTTTGGCTAATATTAGCAGAAATATGAAAAACATGATTGGTAAATCAACAAATGCCATGGTAATATGGTAGTCATTATCATGTATTATGGTAAAATAGTAGATTCATATTAATCTACTTTCGGAATCTACTACCCAATAAACACTTATATTTACCCAACAAACACTTATATTTAGTAGGTTAATTGGTCAACCGATTTTTTACCCCTAAAACTACTTATTTATTATGTCCAATATGATAATTACCAAACAGAGGGCTATTGACTTAGTTTACCATGATGCCAAAAAAACTAACTAATATATAATTAAGTATTACCGTAGATTAGGTCCCATGTGAGCTTTCGGCGACAGTAATTTGCTACGTAATGTATATACTTTCAGGATCTCCAAACCATCAGGCCATGCAGAGCACACAAATCCCAATCCATCAGATCCCTCTCCCTTATATATGTCTACTAACAAGCTGATGTGAAGCTGAATATTTTCACCATCATTATCGTCACCAGCTTTGGGATGAGAAACACAGCCATCAAACATTGTAGCCTCAATTTTGATATTTTCCTTCTCTCCAAATTTGCGCTTAAGCCTTATGAATTCCTGACCTGGACGTTCTTCAATCGAGAAAGAATCATAACTTGGGGTTGGCTGCACATGCAAAATTAGCAAATAGACATGAACGAACAAGAAGCTAAAAATCAGCCTGAATGGAGACAACCAAAAACTTCGAGTTTAGCTGCTGATGCCAATCTAAGAGGTGACCTTTTAAGTACCAGTATTCCAAGCATAAGCTCCAAAGTCCTAGTGAGAACACTAGTACACACTAAATTGGGCCCTCATATAATATCAACATATTCAACAACCCACTTAATGCTGCTGGCCCCACTAACCATATCAGTTAGTAAACCATTTTCCTATTGTTAGTGACCATTTAACTTTGCCAATGATTTGCATCAGTTAGTAATTTCCTTATATCATTAGTGATCATTTGATTATTGCAAGTGACCCTCTTAGCTTTAATTGTGATGTGGTTTGACGATAGTTAGGAGCTTTTTCCAAGAAACAAAAAACGGATGATACACACCAAACTGGAGCAACCTGATGAGGCCAGAGACCCAAAGATACATAGGGGTTAGGTCTAAACATGACTGCAAATGCTTTGGTGTAAGCATTTCATGTATGACAGATTAACAGACCATTTCCAATAGGCTTTTCCCTCGCAGATTCACAGTGGAAGAATAAATTTTCTATTGCCTTGGCCCTTGGGCATATCTTGAAATAAAGCAAATGACTTACTGAGTTATTTGACAGCTGAAGTGCGGAGTAGTAGTTAGTCAATGCATTTTTTAACACACCTTCACAACTGACTTAAAAAGTAATGCTAAATAGAAAAGGCGGTTGTGAGAACTCATAACTTCGTGAGGTTCACAAATAAGACTTGTTGTAGAATTTCATACAGCTCCATACACTTGCAATAACCAGTATTGTCAATTCATGAGTATAAATTTCATTAGCTAATACACCACTATTGAACACTTTACAATACCACAACTCCATTTACATAAAATTCATGTATGAAGATGGTATTACGGTATACAATGACTAGTGAACTCATAAGGCTTGCTTGGGATGAGGATAACAAGAAATAGAGCTCAAAACAAGCAAAATTCTGAGGCATGGTGGTAGCGGAGAGAGGAAAATGAGGAATAGATGGTAATAGTTAACCCATAAAGGAGACTGACACTTAGAAGTTCTTGTGTTTCTTTGAGATAGAATGTGGGTACATAACTAGGGCAAAGCGGACGTAAGGTCTGAAGTAGCAATATCAGCCATCTCATCTGATCAAATATACAAAAACTCAAGCGGCATTAGAAAAAGTCAAAGTATGTACCATTCAGTTCCTGGTCTACGAACAAAAGAATAGACATTTCCATCAAAGTTACAAGCTAACTGATAGATTCTCCCCACAATACTGGACATCATGAGTGTTAATGCCTTGCAGTTCAACTCCACTACGTTATTGTTCACACCCTGCTAAATCGTCATCAGCAACAAAAAATTCCACCGCCTTCACTTCAACTATGTCCAGATCCCACTGGAAGCAAACTTGTTACATGCAGACCTGGCAAACAATCCTACTTTTATAATCACAATTCCCGGCCCTCATCCTAATGAACCGAAGCATGCTCAACCAGAGTTTACATTCCAAGAACCCAAGACAGCAGGCATCCACTGATCAAAAACATTGATCAAGACTACTGGAAATCTTGAATTAGCTTCATGGTAATAACACATAGAGCTAAGACACTTAGCTATTATGTTTCATGGGTACCTACATCCCAATCCATGCTTGGACTGTTTCTATTATTCCATATATCCCAAACTAATGCACATAGGCTCTGTTGTTCCTAGATAGCTTTGTTGCACAAAGTGAAACCTAATAAGTCTCCCATATTGTTAATCATGTACTACTCCTCCACATGATAAATACCAGTACATTCCCAAATCTTGTATACTTGGGCACACTTAATAGTCACTCTCCCCAAAACATTACCCTTAGATAGGGGTAATAGTTCCCCATCAGCCTTTTTTCCACCTTCCACTATCACCACTCATCAATTATTACCTCTATTTTTGTGTTTCCTTTTGGTTATTAATTATTACCTATTTTTTCGGTCATTCCTTTTGGTTTGAGCTCTATTTCCTCGATAATACTAACACCATCCCAAGCAACCCCTAAAACTCAAAATCACGCATGTAAGTAATGCCAATTTTTCAACATTGTATAATCACTTAACCCTAGGACATCACCCCTTCCATCTTACTACCACCACTCACCAATTATTTCCGTTTCCCTTTGTTTCAAGCTCTATTTTCCCGGCATTGGTTACAACATCCAAAAAAACCTCGAAAACTAATGCTAGTTGTTCAACATTGAAGATTCAGTGGAATTACTGATCAATTTTATGAATACAACAACAACAACAACTACATTACCCCATTGCCTCAATGCCTCCCGCAAAGTGTGGAGTAAGGGGATGTACGCAGTCTTAGCCTTTTGTTAGCAACACAAAGAGACGGTTTTTGAATGACTCAAGATGAAAATTGGCACTTCACCATAGAAAGAAGCGCAATCACTTTAGTGGGCCAATTTGCTTTATTCCATCATAATCCGGAACTCACATGAAAATACTCCATACATACACAAGGAAATCGGCTCTTACGACAAACTGAATACAAATATATTAACAATCAACATAAGTAGCTTATTACAATACATAACTATAATCGCAAACACACATTTTCACAGCTTCATTTTTCAAAAATCAACATTAAATAGAAAAGTAGTCCGAAATGGGTACCTGATTAGGAGGACCATAATCATACTGATAATCAATCTCAGTGCGAAGAATTCTAATAATGTTGGAATCAAATGGTGATCGAGCTTTTGCATCGGTGACGTAAAAAGCCGGAGATTTAACCAGAAAACGATCAGAAAGTCGCCGGAAAACGCCGGAGGGAGATAATCGACCACTGCTGAGTTTTAGGGTTCGTTGAATTACAGAACTCATTTATGTCTTTTTTAATAAAAACAAAAAAGGGTATAATCTTTTTTCAGTGTGTGTGTGTTTTATTTGGGAGGTTCAACAAGGGTTTTAGGATTTTACACTTTTTTTGGACCAACTTAATGGAATTTTTTTTTTTTTTTTTTAAAACATCGACGACGATTTAGTAAATATCAACAACGCTTTATTCCAAAAGATAAAACTGTCCTCACTCTCTCACTAGTTCACTCATTTCTCTCTTTCAAAATCCCACAAAAATAACACATTTTTCCATAAATTTTTTTTAAAATGGTGTTATACGGAAAATTAATTCTCGTTTTAGGTTAGGATGCAAATTATTTCTCATTTAGGGGTGCACGTGGGCATGAATTTTGTACGAACCTAAGGGGTTTAGAGACGTCATTTCGTATGGCGGTTTTTGGGTTTTATTTTCTTTGGGATAAAGCCGCCATCCCCAATGGCGGCTGTAAGATAGAGCCGCCATGCCCAATTGCGGCTTTGATATTTAATATTTTCATTCACATGTACATAATATGCCTATAATGAACTCAAAAGCCGACATTGGGCATGGCGGCTTTAAGCCCCATAGGTTCGTACAAAAACATGCATACGTGAACCCCTATATGAGAAATAGTTTACCTCCTAACTTAAAACGAGAAATAATATTTTTTTTTAGCACCATTCTAATAAAAAAATTCACTTTTCCACACCACCTTTTAATACACCACCACCACCACCTCCACCATCGGCGCAGCCGCATCAGCACCGAACCCCACCACCGTGCCTCACCATCGAACCGCGAGGTAATTAAACCCGTCTTTTTCTTTTTCTTTTTAAAAATTAGTTTAGGATATAATTTCATTTAATTTGAATATTAATGTTAATTTTCTGTTGCTTTTTGTTGACAGTTGATTGTTTTATTGTTATTATAGTGTTGTTGTTGTTGTCAAGTTTGGGGTTAGCGATGTTGTTGAGATTCAACGTCCCTCCATGGAGGAACTCTATTTTTTTTTAAGTCAATGTAGAGTCTATTGATCGAATACGAAAGATGGGGGGTGAATTGAGTATTAAAAACTAGCCCCACTTTTTCGATTTATATGATATGTAATTAATTATTTGATCTTATAGATTAAAACCAACTAATTAATTAATCAAAGTAAGCGTAAGTAACGAAATAACGAAAAGTAAAGAGAGTAAAGAGAGGCACACGGATTTTTGAAGTGGTTCAGTTTCACACGTTGAAACCTACGTCCACTATTCTCGATTAATAATTCTTAGTACCTTTCTACGGATTACAAAAATAATCAACTCACTCGTATAATCAACTATGATTATAACTCAAGGTGAGTATCGCTAAATACTCTATACTATCTTACGTTAATAAGAAAGTACAATATAACTCACACAGATTCTCGTTAAAGAATTGTAAGATTATGTGATGTACTATTATCTAATAACGTATTTCACGCGAGCGATTGACAAAGATTGATGCACGACTCTTTTGAAAAACAAACACTAAAAATAATAAATATTTTGCTCAAGGTTTGCTTTAAAACGATTTTGGAAAATTCTCTCAACAAGTATGTGTGTCGTGTATATTTCGTGTATATCATGCTTGAGATGGGAAGGAGTATTTATAATAAAAGCATAGGAGATCTAAAACCCTAGCTTAATATTTAAGAAAGATATTTATCTTTAATATCTTAAAATAATATTTACTTTATCTTTTAGAAATATCGTTATCTCAAAATATTATTTGCTTTATCTTTTAGAAATATATTTATCTTTAATATCTCAATATATTGTTGTAAAGATATAGTAGAATCCTAAATTAAGGTAAACAAGGAAACAAGCCTAGGTTGGCCGAATTTCCTATCTACACGAAACCCTAGGAGCACGCAACCCTAGGAGGCACAATCCTAGGTTTCCACAAAACCCTAGGTGGCTCAAACCCTAGGTGGGCTTATTAGGTTAACAACAAATTGAGATAGAATATATTAGAAACTCTAGGTAGCATGACAACCCATAAGTTGTATTACTAACCAATAGAATCTCATAAATATATTCTCTATTAAAACTTTTGATAAATATAAAAATACTCTTTCACTTTTGAAAACATTAAAAATATTTATTTTCAAAATCATGCATCAACATTTATCATCCAAAGTTATAGGCTAAAGTTATAACTTTGAACTTAAAATCACTTGAATGGAATAGTTACCGAATGACGACCTATACTATCTAATCTTCACAAAGATCTTCAGTGTACGGATCATCTCTTCATCTTGATCACAAAGACCCTCCATCTTGAGTCTTGTGTTATTTGAGGTAGATATTGCTTGAAACGTCTTTCTTTAAAGTTATAACCAAGTAGTTATAACTTCCATGTAAACTTGCAAAGTTATTCCTGAAGTTGTTATAACTTTGTCTCACAGAATGCTTCAAAGTTATGCCTGAAGTTCTTATAACTTTGATCTTCTTTCTTGTAATTGTTGTTAGCTATGATAAGACTAAAGCACACAGTTACATGCATATGATATATCAATTAAAACACATTATCAAGTAAACACATGTCATTATCAAAACTATAAAATAGGTCCAACAAATTCCCCCTTTTTGATGATGACAAGTCTCTTATGATTTCTCTTAACATTGTGACTAAGTATTGTTCCCCCTCAACAAAACACTCCCAAAGTTATAGCAACTTTGATCGCAAGAACATAACAATTTAGCCAAAGTTATAACTTGAAAGACTTTAAGAGATAACGAGTCTTTACAAGGAGCAAGCTTAAGCAAAGACTCAAATCATATCATTTCTTCCCCCTCTTGGCATCATTGAAAAGACAAGTACAAGGATATAAAATGACTAGAATAACATACTCCAAGGCAAGAAAGAGATATGCAAAATACGCAATATTAAACGAGTCATAGCAAGCAAAATCAAATATCAAATGTCAATAAAAACTACAAACCACAAGAAAATGTTAGATGTCAAATGAGCCGAATAGGATAGAGTATAAAGCCAAAATGGGCCGAATGGATAAGTAGTTCAAGAAACAAACAAGGTAAGACTAGAAAATCAAGGCAAATCGGGTTGGCGAATGATGTTGGGATCAATGTAGTCGGGTCGGGTACGGTACTCAAGAGTAGAAAGGCGATCAAAGCACGTCGACACATGATTAGCTTGGGCGGTGAGGCATATATCGAAGTTCCGAACCTTCAAAGAAAGAGCCTCCGTCGCATCATAAATAGTGTGCATACCTTCACGCATTTCCGAACCACTCTTCACCAATGCACCTCATTGACTAACCAAGAGTTGCATCTGATCCCGTTGCCTAAACATCTCTTGTTGAATATCGACAACATTCCTCTCTATTTTGGCTAGGCAACCATCAACTCCCGTCATCCAACTCCGCAACTCACCACTCACACCCGACCCACCACGGTCACGGGTTGAGCTAGAGCTCCCTATAGCCACAGTTTTGACAACCTTGTCAACAACCGGATCAATTTTCTTATCTTGCGCATCAAGGCGCTCCATTACTTTACCCATAAACATATCCAATTTTGATTCAAGCCCCGAAAAATCAGCCACAACCGGTTTCACACCAACCGAACCACCTTTTGACACAAAAACCAATTCCGGACCAAGAGCCTACAATTTCATAAATTTCAAAACGTATCACACATATCATCTTTCAAGGTAACACCATAACTACCCGAATCAACAACCCCTCTCGACTCAAGAACCCGAGATATCCACATCCCATATGGTAAGTCAAGGTCAAATAAATTTTATCTTCGGTTACCGAAAAAGTAGTTTGAGAAATTTTAGAAAATACAAGGAAAGCAAGATTGACCCGGTTACCTTCCAACCAATTATTTACCGCCATCATTTCATAGCAAGCAATTTTATCCCGTCCACCTCGACGCGGGACAACCGTATTCCACAGAAAATTGAACAAAAACTTTAATTTTGGGGACACATTCCCCGCCAACACACAACTAGATAAATTAGCCCCATCATCAAAATACCGCTTCACCTCCAACTTAGCCGGGCCCGACAGTTCGTCCCATGACGTACTCGAGTCAATTTTGATTCCATCATCAGGAACCAAAAAGAGAGTACAGAAATCGGCCATGGTGACGGAAACTGGACGGTCATTAACCACGGCATGCAAAACTTCAGAAGTTAAAGAAACAGAAGCATAAAACTGAATTACCTCGATTGGATAAATCGGACCTGAAAATCGTGACACGCTTTCCCACTCTTGAAAATTCAAGAAGTCGTTAAAAAATCCCAAAGCTTCATATTTTTCACACCTTGCTTTTGGAAAACTACGACCTCCATGAATACCGTATTTAGCAACCCGGTTAACTAACTTTCGTTCATGTTTTGTTAAACAAAGCTTGTCAAGTCTAGATGCCGTTTCTTGAGGTGAGAAATCCTGAAACAGAGTTCGTGTAGATGCCTCGATTACCGTGTTATCGTTGTCCTTAGTAGCTTCATCTTGTACCCTATTCTTCCCCTTATTTAATCTACGCCTTTTATTACCCTCAAGAACCGAAACCGACTCGGTTTGGGTCAAATTGGATGATTTTTGTTTTGGTTTAGGAGAGAGATTAGTGGGCATACAAGGTTTTGGAATTTTGGGGTTTGGGGTGTTCGTATTTTTGGACCTTGTGGAAGCCATTGTTGTGAGCTTGAAGTTGTTGTTGGGTTAATTTTTTTATTGTTGTTGTTGTGCCGTGAGGAAGGAGAGAAAGAAGGAAGATGGTGATGTGTGTTGATAGTGATAGGTATAGGTAATTATGAAAAGTGGTATTGAGTTTTGTACTTTTGTACTTAGGCACATGTATAGGTGCCGGCTATGTAGTCCTTTTTCCTTTTTTTTTTTTTGTTTTTGAATTTGGGTAGGATTGTAAATGAATCTAGGGTAAATATTTGTGAGATATGGTAGGGATAAGATTAGGTAAATAAAAAGATATGGTAAGATATTGTTGGTTGAGAATTTCGGCCAACATGGTTACTTGGGTAGAATTTTGGTTTAATTAGGAAAGTGAATAAGATGGATTTTTGGCAAATATGTGGTCCATAATTTAATATCCATAAAATACTTGATATGCAAGATACTCACGTAAAATATATAATATTGAACACAAATATACTAGCAATGAAATATGCGGACACAGTCATACAATCTCGTCTTATTCCAACCAGTCATGCACGCAGGTTCACAAAATAAATATGACGAATTTAATTGCTACCGATTAAACCAATTTCCAACCGCAAAATCTCAAAACGTCTTCTCTCTAACGCCTTTGTTAAAATGTCAGGCCATTGATTTTCAGTACTACAAAATTCGAGTTTAATGTTGCCCTTTTCTACATGGTCACGTAAAAAATGAAATCTAATGTTTATATGCTTAGTACGAGAATGTTGTGCTGGATTTTTAGAAATAACAATAGCACTCGTATTATCAGAAAATACAGGCATACAACCAACATTAACACCATAATCACATAGTTGTTGCTTTAACCAAAGTATTTGAGAACATACCAGTCCTGCAGCGATATATTCGGCTTCTGCAGTAGATAATGCAACCGAATTTTGCTTCTTTGAGCCCCAAGTAATTATGCATGGTCCAACAAACGTAGCGAATCCAGAGGTACTTTTTCTATCTAAAGAACATCCTGTAAGTTTCTTAAACTCAATATTAGACATTTCTAATATCATCATATGATTAGTTTACTCATTAAACCAATGGTTCTTATGCATGCATAACTAAAATACAAAGAAGGAAGTGATAAGGGTAAAGTCGCGTCACCTTAATTTTGTAAACCTAATTCACAACTAACTAATAGTCAGCGGTAAGCAAGGTATCGAATCCACATGGAGGCGGTAGTATTCTCTGGTTTGGAATCGTAGGGCACGAGAACGAACCTAGAAAACCTGGGCATAAACAAAAACTAAAGAAAAGGATGAGAACAATCTCAAGGAACTTAGGTTCCCTGAGACGAAAAAGACAAACTAAGTAAAAACAAACAGAAAACTGTTGCCTCCCCGGCAACGGCGCCAAATTTGATAAGGGTAAAGTCGCGTCACCTTAATCAAAGTAAACCTAATTCACAACTAACTAATAGTCAGCGGTAAGCAAGGTATCGAATCCACAGGGAGGCGGTAGTATTCTTATCTGTTAAACTAGGTTCGTCTCTAAAGTAACAATTTCGGGGTTTGAGATTGGTTTCTAAACTAAAAGCAATCAATAACAATAACTAATAGCAAATAATAACAACTAATAGAAATAACAACTAATAGTAAACAATAACAACTAATAGAAATAACAACTAATAATAAACAATAACAACTAATAATAAAAGGTTGAAAACAATAAGATTAAAAGCCTAGGGTCTCAGGTTCACTAGGATTATTGTTCAGGGGTAAGGATATAATCAACTATCATGCAATAAAGTTATCTAAGGTCACAATATCGGTCGATTCAATTATGCCCTTTAGATCTACAATTTAACATGCGATCGCTATCATTAAACGAGTTCTATTCAATTATCGTAGCCTATCTTAGTCTTAACCCGGTCGGTGTCAATCCTAATTCGCGAGACTAGTTAATTAACCCTGGCCAGTAATTAAACAACTAGAATTAAAACGATAATCAAACGATAACCATGCAATTTCAATGCAATTAATTAATCTACCCCTTCTAACAATCCTAGATCCCCTTTCAATCCTAGAAAGGAATTTAGCTACTCATAACGATATAAACAACAACAATAATAATTAAAGTAAACATGATTAACAACAATGAAAGGATGAACAAAGAATCATTAAAGAACTAGAAGACAATTAAATTGAATAACGAAGAAAGATTAAGAATACCGATTACAAGCTTGAACTAAAGACAATCGTCTTTGATGAATAAAATCCAGAGGCAAAGCAAGCTAAATTAGGTTTTCTAATATTCAAGCATGAAAAGCATTAAAAAGCATGTCTAATTATGAAAGACGAGCTTTCTTTTTATAATACAAAAGTCTAATTAATTAGGTTAAAGTTTAGGAAAATATTAGAAAGCCGCCGAAATATTGGGTTGCTCGATCGAGCAAAGTGATTCTGCTTGATCGAGCATGACCACAGTGCGACTCGATCGAGCAAGGCCCTTCCGCTCGGTCTAGCAGCCCTTTAAAATGACTCGTTTCTTGATTTTCTTCATTTCTTCTCTTTTTTTCTCGATTTCGGTGCCTAACCTTCTATGATCCAACTCCGCCATGCTTCATATCTACTCAAAAAGCTCCAAATGCAACCAATCTGCATTAAAACATAACAGAAGCGGCAAAATCTATATAGTCTAGCTAAAATAGCATAGAAATAAGCAAGGAAAGACGGTAAATCGAGTTAAATGCAACTAAGGGAAGCATAAAATATGTGTATAAATAATGATCATCAGGAAGAAGAAATTGTTCCTTACATTGATTCGAACGGATTTTGGGCACAAAATAGGACTCCTTCCTACTTTATTCTTGAGTTCAAAATATAAGGATGATTTCCTAGTTCTTAGAATAAGAACACTCCAATTAATTGCACCCAAGACAACCTCTAATACACTACAAAATACTACACTAGTATGATATTGTAGTAGCCATTAAGATAAAATTAATTCCATTATTACTACTCTTAGTAATCTTGTATTAATATATAAGAACTTAGTTTATGTGTGAAACTTCTTAAGTTTTATCTAGTGTGAGAGTATGATATTTAAAGAGATAAGCATCCTTGCAAACTTATGAGATGAATGAATATAAATAAGGAGAAAAATCTCCTTATTTTCTAATGCATGATCGGCCACCAAGGCATGGGGGAGGGTGAGCATGCCTCACATTTGTCTTTTTAAAGTACTAGGCTTAGGGCTAGAATCAGGTGTTTAATCATTTTGTCTAATCTATATTAGATTAATAATTACAAACCAAATCCCTCTTTTAAAGCCTTAAAACCGGTATACCCATGTAATATGGGTGTCCATTTTATTTTTGTGATTTTGTCATTTGTCACATATGTGACATGTGACATGTAACATGTAATCTTTGCTTATAAATGTACATTTAACTAATTTAAATGCAATTTCATAACAAATAAATTAGACTTAACATTTTAAGTCACATTTTATAATTACATGTAAATAAAATGGGTCATCTCTTATTTGGTTAATATAATCTACAACAATTTGTAATTATGATCAACCAATTTTGCTTATCTCAAATGTTTCATAAACATAATGCATTCTTAGTAATATAACAATTAAATTACTAAAATGAATCTTATTTAATCATATTACAATATGATATATTTCTCACTTACAATTTAAACTTGGTTCAATTTAAGGGATTAATTAATATGTATCACTATACAATTAATTAATGTACATGATTAGGGGATTGTCCTTTAGGTGTGACCTCAAGGGATCAACTGATCACCACCGTCATACGACAGTAACGTCAAACTCAATTGAGCCAATCGTTACCGATTTATGTTGAACAGTTGACTATAATATTCATCATCCCTTTGTATTCATATTATTGAGATTTAATTATGTGATCGCACTATTGTTGAGGACACTTACTCCAACAATCTCCCACTTGTCCGAGACAAGTGTGCGTCACCAATTCTCTTGTCCTATTACGATCTCCCACTCAATGCAAGGTGTCTTGCAAGTCGTACTTGCTTTTGATCATATCATGAGTGGTTTCCTCGATCTGGACAGTAACTGTCTGACCGGAATTATCTGCCATAGATACCTTCCAAGCGTGGCCACGCATTTTCAGCTTACTCCTCCTCGAGTGGCCTTGAGATTTCAAAACAACCCTGAAAAGGGATGGACAAATCCTATCGCACTATTCCCTTCGAATAGCCACAACTCATCATGACCCAAAAGATGGTCATTTGACCCCAGTTACGAAGGTCGTAGAGCATAAACCAAAATCACTCTGAAGCCGTGCCACCTTAGGCGAACTGTCTTTAGTCAAAGAATTGACTCAAAAAGAATACTATAGTAGCTCTTGCCACGACCAGGCTACAAGAGTTCCCAGAACTCTATAAGCGGTCACTGCCCGACAGATTGTCCCTTACATTCTGTCTATGTGATCGACTGGTCATCCCTTATGACCCTATGGCACTTGAACTTGCCATCAATCGCATCACACTCTAGTCACTAGGAGACGCCACCTCATATAAGCAACTAGGGGCCGATGCTATGTTAATCGAGTCCACTTTAATGGGGTTCAAAATTGTCTCTACAACCCATTTGGATATAACAAAACACAAAACGAGTTTTAGAAACTCAAACGATAAATATGATTATCATATATGAACAATCAACACAATGTTATTGCTTCATATCATATAATCTAAAGTTTATTTCGTCCATGACAATTCATGACGATCTTATTAAATGCAATAAAGGCTTGGGTAGTGAATATACCATATATTCATTTATTCCAACCTTGTGAATTGCTTTTTCCTTCCATCCAACGTTATTCCTAATAACATGAATTCATCTACGTACATGTCTAGATCTATATCTAGAGTTGGGCTCTTTAACTTGAAAGATGTTCCCACTCGTTATCATGATAACTGATAGGTATTTGGGTGAAAGGATCTACCATTAGCTCCTTGTAAGCCACCTTATCCTCATCATAATGTACTAGGTCTCTATTTGTAGAATTTATAATTATTGACTCTTCAATCATCCTTTTAGTTATTCACTTCTTATATAACAAAGGTACGCCTAGGATTCGGATAAATCCTTATAAGTTTGGAAATTTGGGTCGTGTAATCCAAGTTTTCTCTACCAAACACAAGAATGAATCCCTAGTTCTCCTTGAGAACCCTATGAATTTTCTAGTAGGCTATCCAATGACACTCATGTGGATTAATTTGTTATAGGCTTGTCATGCTCCCAGCATACAATTCATTTAGGTACGTGCATGTAATGACATACATGATTGGTATCATGTGATCAACAATTCTTAGGTTCAGTGGATAACTATGACCCTGTCATAGTGATCCCACTTTTATCAACATAAATAACCTATTTAACTTGTTGAAATAGATAAAGGATCTTATCGATATAAGACACTTTTCTAAATGCCAAGCTAAAATCTTCTATTCCACAATAGATTTTGATTTTAGTATACATGTTGCCCTCTTTCATCCAGCATAAAAATCCAACCATTCCTTTCAAAAAGGTAACACGAATACGTCACTCACAATAAGTGATACGTCATTCACGTGGAAAACAATTCTCCCACTGAACTTCATGTCTTTACATGATAACTTTAACTCCCTCTGAACTTTATGTCTTTACATGACTTTAACTCCCACTGAACTTCATGTCTTTACATGACTTTAACTCCCATTGAACTTCATGTCTATACACGACCTTTCGACAATTCGAGTGAAACTCTTCTTATATCTTATAATAGAAAAATCATAACCTCTTGGTAAATACCTTAGGCTTGTGTCATGTACACATCATATTCCAAATCCCTATTTGGACATGTAGTATTTTGTTGTGTATCTTGTACACACCTACTATGAGGTATTTCACTGATGATTTGGATCTAAGCGTAGTTACGCATTAACTTAGCTTTTGAAGACATCTACATGTCTATCCATGCAACTATAATTGGACAATTCCAAATACAACATCTTCATGTCTATAGAATGATTTATTGGACAACTCCAATTATATCATTCCATTGCATAGATTCCATTTAGTTTAATAAGTCTCTTATGTTAGAAAATCGAATTTTAAAATTTCTAGGTGCTTCCACTACATCGATCATAATCTTATTATATCAAGAACATTTTCTTTTGGTCTCGTCACTAGTCTAAGGATTCACCTAAGAACGCTTTCTTTTGGTTTCCTCACTAGTTCCTAACTAGTTTTTTCGTTGTGGCTTATTTTCTCCCACTCTATCTTTAGAAAAAAATACAACTATTTTCTTTAAAGATAACCTTATGAGCCACAAACAAATTTTGTACTCATACTCGTGAGGGAGGTAGAAGTATCACAACATGACCTTAAGTGATCTACTAAAGACTTCATTGTAAAGACATTGAATCTTAGCTTCGAGATAGACTAGTTCTATAAGCTAAAGAGGTGTACTCATATTCATGTCAATTACAATCTTTATAAGTGGTGTGGCCAATTGGTTTGGTAGACTCCCTACTTTGAGTTCAATAACTCAATTTTGACTTAGCAATTGATCTTTAAAAGTGAGAATCGAATTCTTAGCCTTTTATTATAATGATCCAATCATCATAATACTAATATGATCAATTTGAGTCGATACAATTTATGTTATTAGTGCAAGTGGAGTATGATGACAAGTTTTTAGAACTAAAAAGTTTCAACAAACCGAGCGACTTGGGTTGAAAACCAAGTCACTAAATCCAATTACAACCAATGTTAATAAAAGGAATTAAACAAGTTTCCATGTCAAACAAGGAAATTATAAGAGTTCTAAAAACAATGTCTCAAAATACATCCCAAAATTTAGACAATTCAAAATGAGACCAAGCTTCCATAGGTCTTCAATCATGGGTAGCTACCTTAGCTTCCCTTGAAGAGCTTTCTTAGGCTTGATTGTCCTTACCTTTATCCTTGCTAGGATGCCCTAATTATAATTAAATAGGGTAAGAGTCACAACTTGTATCTGTATACCAAAGTTGAGATCATAACATAAACGATATGGATAAATATTTACCTACTGGAACAATCTTTCAAGTTTTAAGATCTCCAAGATACTTAGAGCAATTCCTCTTCCAATGCCCTACGCCATTACAATAATGGCATTATTCCTCATTGGAGGCACCCTTCTTGGGCATGGGAGAGCTATTCTCAATAGCTTTACTCTTTCCCTTGAAGGTGGAGGGCTTCTTCCCTTTACCACCACCTTTCTTGAACTTTCCCTTACTCTTATTATTAATATGGAGTACATCCTTAGAGGTGCTAACATTTAGCCCCATGTCTCTCTCAGTTTGCACAAGCATCTTGTGCAATTCATGAAGAGAGGTTTTCATGTTTTGCATATTGTAGTTTACCCTAAACTGCACATAAGCCTTAATTTTCCCAAAGGAATGAAGTACTCGATTAATAACTAGTTGTTTGGGAATGTCAACCCCTTGCATTTTGAGAGTCTCGATATGCTCAATCAATTTGAGTACAAGAGGGCTAACTTTTTGCCCTTTTGTAGGTTCATGTCGAATAACGCGGAAGCCGTCTCATATTGTATGATCCTAGGAGCTTGTGAAAAACATGGTCACAAGCTTGGCATAGATCTCATAGGCCGTGCTCATCTTATGTCACTCCCTTGAAGATCGGCCTCCATCGATAAGATAAAAACAATTTTGATTGTGGCAGACTCTTTATGGTAAGCATCATAGGCTCGCCTTGCGCCGACGGTTGACCTTTCATTAGGTGTTTCGGGAGAGGCTTCAGTAAGATAACGAAGCTTGTCGTCACCCTCCGCAGCGAAACGGAGTTGCATATCCCAATCGGTAAAAATTAGCGCCATTCTTTTCTAATTTGCATCGATCCATGAAGGATCGAAGCCATGAGACATTCGTGAGAGTTGGAGCATAGGTGGTGGTGGATGAATTAGCATTTGCCATTGCGAATATACAATATTAACTACAAATTTTAGACATAAAGGAAATGTCAACATTTATCATTTTAAATACTTGTAAACATTTTAAACAAGTTTTAACATTTAAATAGTGACCTCTATCCAACTATTATAAATGATTCCGAGATCCAAATTCATATCAACTTGGGCACGGTAAGCCGATTCATCCCTCATTAACATAATTCGGTGGATTAACTCTTCAATCGATTCTACATTAGAACTCTCGGTCGATAATATTACTTTAATATTTATCTTAAGCCCGGAACACATGCGGCTACGGTCGCGAATACTTCTGTTGAGCTCAATCCAAATTTCGAATTAATAACCTTTATTACCCCACTTACCCAACGTAACAAGTTTAGTAAGGATACTTCCTTACTTGCGAAAATACTTCCTTGCGAATACTTCCGGTGAGCCGAGCCTACTTCCTTGCGAAATTGGGATTCATGGGTTCTACATTTGGTAAGGATTGATCTCAATTATTTATCATGAGAGGTCATGTCAATTTATCATCTATCTCGTTTAAGTGAACTAAATCGATGAATTAACGATAATTTTAATTGACATGGTCGAATACTCGATAAAATATGCATGTCATTGGAGTGTAAACTACTAAGGTTCACAAGTTTTAAGTGACTTGATTAGCTTGACTCAAACTGAATACAATATCAAGTAACAAGGGGTGTTGTTTTAGGGATTGTGAGTTATTTTAGCTGACAGATACAAGGGGATATGACTTGGAGACAATCCTCTACAGCAAGGCACAAGAGAAAAGGACTCAAAGACTGGATTTAGAGATAGTTTTCAAGTATTACAGCAAAGCACAAACACTTTAAAACTAAACTCAACAGCAAGTAAGTTATCCACAGCAAAGCACAGGTATAACTTGACTCACAATACAAGGCACTGATCAAACACCTTGGAGATGTATCAGGCTTGCTTCAAACTACAGCTCTTAGCACAAGTTTGATAACATTGAGTGATTTCTCAAAGTTTAATTCATTCATTCATAAAAGTCTGCTCAAACAAACATACAAGACCTCTTTATATAGAGGGGCTGATAACTTGTGAGCCATTGGATGCACAGATCATCCAAGGGCCAACTTAGGATTCAAACTACTACTACTGACACTAATTAAGAGCCTCATAATAGGACGAGCTCAACAACTATAAAGGACAGACACAAGACACAAAAAACAGACTGAACAAAAAGCAAATAAAGCAGTTTTGGAGTTTTCCTAAAATGGAAATCTGTTGTTCTTGTTGCCTTGTTGCTTTGCCTGGATGTGTTGCTGCTCCTTGGGACTCCCTACTCTATTTAGAACATAGATAAGACCTGCCTTGGACGAGGACAAGTTGACTTAAACAAAAGGAAACCACAAACTGCCTTGTACTTTCTCTGTTTTTAATGGGTTTGCTGGACTCTAACTTGGGGTGTCTGTTTCATGGGTTTTTACTAGACTTCAAAAGGATTTGTCCTGGACAAACTTGTAGCTTAGTGGGTTGGCTTGATGGTAGGCCATGGTGGGGGTGGTTGGGATGCTCTGGTGTACCTCCTAGATACAGAGTTTGTGAATTGGTCTGCCTGTGCCTGAAGGTTGTTTTGTCTGTCTTGTGTGGGTAATGTGGGTTGTATTGGGGCTTGGCATGGGTTGTTGAGTCTTGGAATGCCTTCTTCATTGGGGTAGCTTGGCTTGGGTTGTTCTTGACTTGTCATAACTTGTTGTTTAGACCTTGTAACTCGAGCTTCCATCTGAGGGGTCAAGCTTGTCTTGTATGTGGTCTGATCATCAAGACCCCTTGGGTGAGCTCCTGCTGCAGCCTCCCCAGGTTGAAAAGGGCTTGACCTCAAGCCTATGTCTTCCTCCCCCTCAGAGTATTCATAGAAGGGACTGAGATCTCCCACATTGAATGTTCCATGGACTGCATACTCTCCTGGTAGATCAATTTTGTAGGCACTGGGACCTATCTTCTCTGTGACTTGAAAAGGACCATCTGCCCTGGGCTCTAGCTTGTTCTTTCTCTTGGAAGGGAACCTCTCTTTCCTTAGGTTGATCCATACTAGGTCGCCTGGTGCAAAGTCTTTCTTGGTCTTAGGAACCTTGGCATTCTTTTTGTATAGATCATTGGCTTTCTCAATTTGCTTTCTGACTGATTCATGGAGTTTTAGCATTTGTTCCACCCTCTTCTTGGCATCATAGTGGACCTCTGACCTGCACACATTAGACAAACTCAAAGGCATTAAGGGGTTAGTACCATAGACCACTTCAAAGGGGGAGTGGCCTGTGGCTGCTGATGGAGCTCTATTGAAAGAGAACTCTGCTTGAGCCAACTTCAAGTCCCAATCCTTGAGAGATTTGCTGACTATACACCTCAAGATTCTTCCCAAGGTCTTGTTAGTCACCTCAGTTTGGCCATCAGTTTGAGGGTGATGGGAGGTACTAAACAATAACCTAGTGTTAAGCAGTTTCCACAATGTCCTCCAGAAATGGCTCATAAACTTTGTGTCTCTGTCAGACACAATGGTCCTTGGAACTCCATGTAACCTCACCACCTCATCAAGGTATAGCTCTGCTACACTCACAGCATCCTCAGTCTTCTTGCATGCAATGAAATGTGCCATCTTACTGAACCTATCCACAACCACCATGATAGAATCCTTCCCTCTTGCTGTCCTAGGCAATGCCATTATGAAATCCATACTAACATCCTCCCAAGGCCTACATGGGACTGGTAGGGGAGTGTAAGGTCCTGCTTGGAAAGAACTCTTGGCCTTTTGACAAACTCCACACCTTCTGAGCACTATTTGAACTTCTCCCATCATCTTAGGCCAGTGGAATTGATCTTGTAGTATGTCCACAGTTTTCTGAACCCCAAAGTGTCCTCCAAGGCCACTCCCATGTACCTCCTTGATCAATAGGTTCCTATAAGATCCTCTGGGGACACACAACTTGTTTCCTTTAAACAAGAATCCATTTTGCAAAGTGTAGGGTGAGTCAATGGTTCTTGTTCCCTCTTTCTGTGCTAACCAATCTTCTGCAAAGTCTGGATCTTCTTGATACATGTCCTTCATAAACTCAAAGCCAAGAACCCTTTGCTCCATAGTTGATAGCAGAGTGTACCTCCTAGACAATGCATCAGCCACCACATTTTGTTTGCCCTCTTTGTATTTGCTAGAAAAGGTGAATGACTGAAGGAACTCCACCCACTTAGCATGTCTGTGACTGAGCTTATGCTGGCCTCCTATGTACTTCAATGCCTCATGATCAGAGTGTAAGACAAAAGGTTTGGGCTTCAGGTAATGACTCCAATGCCTCAGAGCTCTGACAAGAGCATAGAACTCTTTATCATATGTAGAATAGTTTAGCTTGGCACCACTTAGCTTTTCACTAAAGTAGGCTACAGGTTTCTTCTCTTGGATGAGGACAGCTCCAATTCCCACTCCACTTGCATCACATTCAACCTCAAATAGGCAATCAAAGTTTGGCAATCTTAGGATAGGTGCACTGCACAAGAGCTTCTTCATGTGTTTGAAAGCCTGTAAAGCATTCTCAGTCCAAGTGAACTCTCCCTTCTTCATGCACTCTGTGAGAGGTGCTGCAATGGTGCTAAAGTCCTTAATGAATCTTCTGTAGAAGGATGCTAAGCCATGGAATCCCCTTACTTCTGTAATACTCCTAGGGATAGGCCAAGACTGGACTGCCATGATCTTGTCTTGATCAACTGAAATGCCTCTACCAGATAC
The DNA here is from genome assembly GCA_022085475.1 of Heliosperma pusillum. Lineage (NCBI taxonomy): Eukaryota > Viridiplantae > Streptophyta > Magnoliopsida > Caryophyllales > Caryophyllaceae > Heliosperma > Heliosperma pusillum. The sequence continues at coordinate 2,818 of JAIUZE010007465.1, read as the reverse complement.
CACATATCCTAGAAACTTGACTTCCTCAGTCATGAAGGTGCACTTCTCAAGCTTCCCAAAGAGCTTGCTCTCCTTAAGTATTTCAAACACAGCCTCAAGATGCCTCAAATGATCATCCTTGCTCTTGCTGTAGATGAGGATATCATCAAAGTATACCACCACAAATCTCCCTAGGCAAGGCCTAAGCACCTCTGTCATCAATCTCATGAAGGTACTTGGGGCATTTGACAGGCCAAAGGGCATGACAAGCCACTCATAAAGGCCATGCTTTGTTTTGAAGGCTGTCTTCCACTCATCTCCTTCTCTGATCCTCAATTGATGGTAACCTTGCCTCAAGTCAATCTTAGGAAAGAACCTTGAGCCACTCAGCTCATCCAACATGTCATCAAGCCTAGGTATAGGGAACCTATACTTGACTGTGATGTTGTTGATAGCCCTGCTATCTATGCACATCCTCCAAGTCCCATCCTTCTTAGGAACCAACAATGCAGGCACAGCACAAGGGCTTAATGACTCCCTTCCAAACCCTTTACTCATCAACTCTCCAACTTGCTTTTGTAGCTCTTGTGTAGCCTTAGGATCACATCTGTAGGCTGGTCTATTAGGTAGTACAGACCCTGGCACAAAGTCTATTTGGTGTTCAATCCCTCTCAAAGGGGGTAAGCCATCAGGAAGTTCCTCTGGAAACACTTCCTTGAACTGATCAATGAGGGGCTTAACATCTGCAGGGATCACCTTAGACTCATCTTCCTGAACTTCTTTTGATAGCAGCATTACTATAGGTTGCTCCTCACTACACTCCTTGACCATTGCTGACTCAGATAGAAATACAACTCCACTCAAATCCTCAGCCATACTTGGACTCCCATAGCTCTTCTGGTGTGGTGGCAAGGGGGCTAATGTCACCTTCCTGCTCCCATGCTTGAAAGAATATGTATTGCTTCTTCCTTGGGGTATGGAGCTTTTATCAAACTCCCATGGCCTTCCTAATAGCAAGTGACAGGCATCCATTGGAACCACATCACACAATACTTCATCCTTGTACACACTGCCAAGGGAGAAAGGGACCATGCATTGCTTATCCACCTTAACCTCTGCTCCCTTACTCAGCCATCTCAACTTATAGGGGTGAGGGTGATCTTGAGTGCTCAACTTCAGCTTATCAACCATAGTAACAGAAGCCACATTAGTACAACTACCTCCATCTATAATAAGATTACAAACCCTCCCTTGTATGGTACATCTGCTCCTGAAAATGAGGGACCTTTGATCCTCCTCCAAAGGTATCTGTTGTGAATGCATTACTCTCCATAGGACTAAGCTGTGGCCTGTGTCAGGGAGTGCCACTATTGCCTACTGACTAGACTCTTCTTCCTCACTCACCACTTCTTCAACCTCAGGCTCATCCCTTTCATACTCAACTAGACCCTCTTTCTCCCAAGCCTCAACTTCCATTATGGTTAAGGTCTTCTTAGAAGGGCAATCCTTCCTGAAATGTCCATAGCCTTGACATTGGAAGCACATAATTCTGTTCTCAGTCAATGAAGTGCTTGGCTTTTGACCCATGATGCCCTTACCCTTGTCTAAGATAGGTGGGGGTGCTGTCTTGGGGGTATCCATGGTTCTAAACCCACTATAAGGTCTGGTTGGAAAAGGCCTAACAGGTTTTGGTGTAGCAGGCTTAGTCTTCCCTATCTTCTCAATTCTCAGAGATAGGTTGACAACATCATCAAATGACCACAGAGGTTGCATCCTAACCTTGTTAGCAATGTTCTTATCTAGACCCTCTAATTACCTAGCAATCCTTTGCTCAGGTTTCTCATTTATATCACATTGTAAGGTGAGTTGTTCAAACTCCCTCAGATAAGATTCAACAGGTTTGTCTCCTTGTTTCAACTTAGACAACTTGATAAACAGATCCTGGGTGTAATCCTTAGCAACAAATTTGGCTAACAGTTTCTTTTTCAGTTTAGTCCAAGACTTGATGGGTTCCTTACCCTCCCTAGCCCTTAACCCTTTCATAGTCTCATACCAAAGGGAAGCATACCCTTTCAGTTTAAGGATGGCTACTTTAAAAGACTTGGAATCATTGTATCCCTGGTACTCAAAGATCCTTTCTACTTCTCTAAGCCATTCTAACAAGTCATCAGGATTAAGACTACCAGAAAACTCAGGGATATCTACCTTAAGATGCTTGTCTGTGTTCCTGTGGATGGAAGCTCTGCTTCTTGTTGAGTCATCTGAGTCTGGGTACTCCTCATCATCAGGTGGCCTTCCTCTGCCTCCTCCTTGGCCTCTTCCACGTACTCTACCTCTCCCTCCAGCAAGCAAATGGTTGCTTATAACTTGGTCCAAGGTTCTGGTTAGGGTGGTTACAATCCCAGCCAGATCCTCCATCCTTGCTTCTACTCCTGCTAGTCTCTCTTCACTCATTGGGCTATTTTTGTGTTTTTAAATGTAGTTAGGGAAAATGAACTCACTAAGACTCTCAACCAAAGCTCTGATAACCATTTGGAGTGTAAACTACTAAGGTTCACAAGTTTTAAGTGACTTGATTAGCTTGACTCAAACTGAATACAATATCAAGTAACAAGGGGTGTTGTTTTTAGGGATTGTGAGTTATTTTAGCTGAAAGTTACAAGGGATATGACTTGGAGACAATCCTCTACAGCAACGCACAAGAGAAAAGGACTCAAAGACTGGATTTAGAGATAGTTTTCAAGTATTACAGCAAAGCACAAACACTCTAAACTAAACTCAACAGCAAGTAAGTTAACCACAGCAAAGCACAGGTATAACTTGACTCACAATACAAGGC
>JAIUZE010007464.1:0-66207 GCA_022085475.1 Heliosperma pusillum | reverse complement strand
TCTATTGCACTATTCTCTTCGTTCACTCACAGTCCTTCATGACCCAATAATTGCCCATTCACCCCTTTTTACAGAATGGCTTGGGGCAAAAATCAAAGTCAATCAGAAACTATGCCGACTTGGGCGAATAGTCTCTAGTCTAAAGAATTGACTAAAAAAGAATACTATAGTAGCTCTCGCCACGACCAGGCTTTACGAATTGCCAGAACTCTATAAGCGGTCACTGCCCGACAGAGTGTCCCATACAGTCTACCTATGTGATCGACTAGTCATCTCATATGACTCTATGGCACTTGAACTTGCCATCAATCACATCACATTCCAGTCACTTCGAGACGTCACCTCATATAAGTAACTAGGGGTCAAAGCTATGTTAATCCAGTTCACTGTAATAGGGTTCAAAGTTTTCACTACAACCTATTTAGATATAACAAAGCACAAAAAATGAGTTTTATAAACTCAAACGATAAATGTGATTATCACATATGAACAATCAACAAAATGTTATTGTTTCATATCATATAATCTAAAGTATACAAGTTCCATGACATTTCATGATTATCTTGTCTAAATGCAAAAAACGCTTGGATGGTGGATATACTATGTATCCATTTGTTCCAACTTTATAAATTGCTTATTTTTCTTTCCAATCATCATTATTCCCAATAACATGAAATTATCTAAGTACCTCACCAGATCTCTATCTAGTGTTGGGCTCTTTAATCTTGAAAGATGTTCCCACTCGTTATCATGATAACCACGTGATGGCTATCTTGGTGGAAGGGTCTACTCATTAGATCCTTGTAATCCACCTCATCCTCATCATTAAGTACTAAGACTCTATTTGTAGAATTTTCAATGATTGACACTTCAATCATCCCTTTTATTTATTCGCTTTTAATATAACAAAATTTAGCCTTGGATTTTGTTAGATCCTTTACAGGTTTGGAAACTTGGGTTCGTGTGACATTCAACACGCAACTATGTTATTATTACCAAACACAAGAATAAACTCATAGTTCTCCTCGAGAATCTCATGAACATTCTTGAAGGCTATCCAATGACTCTCATGTGGATTACTTGTTATCAACTTGTCATGCTCCAAGCATACAATTTATCAAGGTATGTGCATATCTTGGCAAATGTGATTGGCCTAATGGCGGAAACATTAGCAATCATGTGTATCTTCTCTCATCTATCACCATAGATTTTGGATTCATTCTCCAAGTCTTTCATCTAGAAATGATTTCTCAAACACTTCTCCACGGGAGGTAATGTTAGTACATCATTCCCAATGACCAATATGTCTCCTACATACGAGACATGGGAGATATTTTGCCTCAAATACGATATGCTTCTTCCAAGTCTTTCATCTAGAAATGATTTCCTAAACACTCCTCCACGGAAGGCAATGTTAGTACATCATTCCTAATGATTGATATGTCTCATACATACAAGACATGGAAGATATTTTGCTCCCACTAATCTTCATGTCCATACATGATGATATTTCACTCCCATTAATCCTCATGTCCACACATGATAGATCTAGCTCCCACCTAACTACATGCATAAACATGGCTCTTCGACAATTCGAGGAAACCATTCTCTCATGTTATGCAATGATTATTACAACCTCTCAAATGCTCTCTTAGGATCACACATTGATCTCCTAAGTTTTGTACGACAACTTGTCCAATTCTAAATGCCCAATTAGAAAGGAAACTTTAGACAACTCTTTGTCACTTTGTCATACATATACTTTCAACGAGGTGTAGATGCAATAATATTGGATCTCAAAGATGGTCATATTTTAACTTATATACAATACTTTACGATAAAGTTTTATTCACCTTGGGGAGGTCCAACCTTCCCATGTAATTTTATATGTATAGTATCCATCTTGTATTCTTAAGGCTCTTATGCAATTTCGAATTGGAAATTATAACCGCCAATCTATAGATCATAATTATTACTTTCAAAAAGTAGATATTTTCACTATAAGCTTTCACTATAAGCTTCTGACCTTGGATGACTTAATAACATTTTCTCTTGTCTTTGTTTGTGGCATATTTTCTCCCACTCTATCCTTTAGTAAATACGCTTATTTACGTGAAGGATAGCACCATGAGCCACAAACAGTTTTGTTTCTTTAGGTGTAAATGAGAAAATTTATGTAAGGATAGCTTTATGAGTTCTATTCCTTAGTCACAAACAGCTTTGTTCTCCAGGTATAAGTGGGGTATGATGCTCGTATTAACTCTTATTAACTTTGAGCGATTTATAGTAGACTTATTTGTTTAGATTTTAGTATTTTAGCTTCTCTATAGACTCACTCTATTTAAGCAAAATACTTGGACTCTTATCCATGTCTTGAACAAATTTAGGATTCTTAACCCTTCCATAACCCGTATGGAGTCAAATTTGGCGTTAAAAGATCTTATCTTAGGACTTATATGGATTGTAAATCCCCAAATGCGAGTTCATTAACTCGATTTGGACTATGCAATTGATCTTTCTTATTTCAAATAAGTTGTGATACTCAGTCACAAGTCCATAAGTAAGAATCCAATTCATAACTTAGGTGATTATAATGATCAAATCATTATATTTTCTTATATGATCAATTTGTCACAATACTTTATGTTTAAGATATTAACTTTGTATAACGAAAAGTTTAGAACATAAATTCCATAAAATAATGACTTGGATTGAAAACCAAGCAATCATTATAAAGTACAACAATTGTCTTTCAAAATGGAAATAAAACTAGTTTCCATGTCTAACACGGAAATCAAAAGTTCCAAAACGACATTCAAAATAACTAGAAAGACAAATAGCAAGAATGCCAAGCTAATCCTTAGGTCTCCTCTATGTTGTGGCTACCTTAGCTCCCTCATCTTGGAGATTCCCTAAGGCTTGCTTTGCTTTGTCTTTCTTCTCATGCCCATAGTCTAATTAGGAGGATGAGAACTACAACTTGTATCAAAGTACCAAAGTTGAGATTAATATCAATAACATAAACATTCGGAAGAACTATTATCTACTGGAAGAACTCGTCCAGTCTTAATATCTCCCAATATATGGGGCAATTACGTTTCCAAGAGTCTATACCATTACAATAATGGCAGTTGTCGTTGGAGGTGACACACTTCTTAGATTTAGAATAACTATTCCCAATAACCTTTCTTTGTCCTTAGAAGGTGTGGGCTTGTTCCCTTTGTGTCCACTCTTCTTGAACTTCCCTTTGCTTTTGTCATTTGATGTTCAAAACATCTTTGCTAGTGCTAGCATGGTAGCCCATATCACGCTCTGTTTGCACAACCAATTTGTGCAACTCATGTAGAGTCGTGGTAACGTTTTGCATGTTGAAGTTCACCCTAAAATTAACAAACCCTTTGATACGGTTTAGGGAGTAGAGTACACGGTCAATCACAAGTTGCTCAGGAATCACTATTCCTAACTTCTTGAGTATCTCGACATGCTCAATCATTTGAGTATGTGGGAGCAAACATGTTGACCATCCTTCATTTTTAAGGTCGAAAAATATAAGAAGCGACTTCATATTGAATGATCTTAAGAGCTCGTGAAAACACGGTCACGAGTTTAGTGTAGATCTCATATGTGGAATTCATCTTTATGACATTCCTTTGAAGCTCGTTATCTATAGAGAAGATCAAGATGTTCTTGATCGTGGCCGATTCTATTTTGTAGGTCTCATAGACTACTTTTACGGCGTTAGTTGACCTTGCATTTAGGAGCGTTGGGAGAAGCCTTGGTGAGGTAACGAAGTTTACCATCACCTTTGGTGGCAAGGCAAAGTTGCCCATTCCAATTCGCGAAATTAGAACTATTCTTTTCGAATTTGCATTGATCCATAAAGGATCTAAGCCATGATACGGTGGTGAGTGGTGGTGCGGGAGTTCGAACCTCGTGACCGTTTGTCGATATTGCGAATAAATAAGTTTGATTACAAAGTAGAAAATGAAAGAAACATCACCATTTATCGTTTTCAAATACTTGTAATAAACATTTTAAACAAGTTTAGTATTCATATAATGACCTCTATCCAATTACATAAATGATTCCAAGACCTAAATCCTATATTAACTCGGGTTTATGTGAGCCACGGACTCCACGACCTTTATTAATATTATTTGGTGGGTTAACTCTTTAACCGATTCTACCATTAGAATTCTTGGTCGATGAAATACTTTATTGTCATCTTTAGCCCGGAACACATGGGCCACGGACCCTAATCTTTCCGTTGAGTTCAACCAAATTTCAATGCAATAACAATTTATTGCCCCACTTACCCAACGAAATAAGTTTAGCACCTCGGTGAGCCGAGCCTACTTCCTTACGAAATTGGGATTCATGGGTTCTACTATTTGTTAAGGCTAAGTCTCAATTACAAAAATAGAGGTCAAGTCAATTTATATTATCTATCTCCTTTTAAGTGAACAAAATAGGTGAACTATCGATAATTATAATTGACGCGGTCGATTAACTCGATAAAATGCATGTGTTATTTAATTGGCGATTTGGCATGCATGTAACATATAAATAAAATGTAAACATAAAATAAATTTCTAGTATGGCCCTCCTAAAATAATAGAAAATCAAATTGACTATTACAAATTCGGAAACCAACTCCTTGGTCCCTTGAACTTGATTTGCACGCCTCCCAAGGATACCGTCTTCCTTTTGGAACGCGTTTCCAAATGGCATCGTCTTTAGGAAACTCCGGAAATACAAATGATATAATAAAATTACAAAGCTATTCTATTATACATTTGTAAAATAAAATGAAATAATACAATAAAAGTGATACGAGATCACATTAAATTACAACCGAATCAATATTCCCATACATTTCGGGTAATATCGATTAAAAACTAAGGCCATACTAAGACAAATTACATAATTCCAAAATTACATAAATCAAAATGGCATTCATTCATTCAAAATGCAAGCATAATTATATGTAAACTCATGCAATATAAATGTGCCAAATCGCCCTAATAACCTTATATCGTATATAAACCCGGTTTTATGGAAATGCGTGATAATAACCAATTAAAATCACAAATTAATACTTAAATCAAATTTAAGTCCAAGTTAATTACCCTAACTGTTTTAGGACTCAAAAATTAGTCTCCACTAATTTTTGACAATAATTCAACTCGGTTTTGCATTATTGCTCGGTTTTGACCTTTTTTAACATAACTTTTATGTAATAATTCCAAATTAAATTACAATAATTTATAAATTTGAAAAATAAAATTTTGAATATTCTGGAACATTTCCAGGAACATATTCATGTCAAAATTTTGGTCAAAAATATTCGAATCATTTTAGAGAAAAATATAGTTGCCATTAATCGATTTTATCAAATAAAATACTAAAACCACAAGAAAATTAATCTAATTACTTTTAAACTTATACATTTGATATTTAAAATATTTATGCAACATATGATAATTTTTCACAACCCAAAAACTCATTTTAGCTATTTATGCCAAAATAATCACTATTTATGCCTTTTTAACTATTAAAAATCATAAATCATGCAAAATAAATCATATTTATCTCACATTTTACATAAAGTAGGTAACATATTCATGTGATATCATACTAAAATTTCATATCCATATTCTAAGCTTAACTATTTTTAGTCATAAAATGTTCATTTTACTCATTAAAAATGGATTTATTTAACTAAAGATCTTAAATAAAGCAATAATCTTCCATAAATCATCAAAATGACCTAAAAACATTTTAGGACCAGAAGGTATTTCATGCTCAAAATTTCGTGACTTTATCAAATAAATCACAAATTTTCTAGTTTTATTTTGTTACCATAACTCGTAAAAACTTCATAAAACCGATTGCATGCAACATCCTATGCTCTGATACCAATTGTTAGGTTCATATAACTACACTTAAGACATTTTTTAAGTAAAAATAATTAACTCTTTAATTAGTTACAAGATCTAGTTACATGCAAATAAATAAAACAAGGTAGAGAAAGATTTTGTTCCTCACATTGAGTGTATTTCGGGTAAAGGGCACAAGTACAAGACACCTTCTTGTACTTGTTCTTGAGCTTAAGAATGTATGGTGAACTTCCAAAATCTCCAAGTATAGAAACTCTTCGATGCACCTAGACTATCCTTAATCTCTTGAATATTGTTTTACTAGAATAATAAAAAAGATCCCCTTAATAACAAGTACTAGACACTTGAAATTTCTACTTTAGAAATTCAAGTTCAAGCTCTTAGAATAAGTTATATGAAACTTCTCAAGTTTCTTAACTTATCTTATTTTTCTAGTGAGATGTTGTAAGAATATTATGAGATATTGTTAAGTAAGTTCATAAGAGGAAAACATCCTCTTATTTGAACAAGAGCAACCGGCCAAGCATAGGTAACAATGAACATGCTCATTACTTTTGTTTTAACAAGATAGTTGTTGGAGCTAGTGTCCTCCACAGTTAGTGTGATAACGTGTATAAATCTCTTACAGGTTCACAGGGTATACTTAGTATTCTTATAAGTTGATTAACGTTTATCGATAACGGTTGGTTTGCTAGAAGTTTGACGTTATTGTCATTATAATGGCGGTGATCAACTGGTCCCTAAAAGTCACACCTAAAGGATGTGTTTGAGAGATATGATTATATGAAAAATATGATCATATTGATGCCTTATATGACTAAAAGGTTAGTCGATGTATATGACTAAAAGGTTAGTCAATGTAACGATAAAACGATTATTTAATACGATTAAATAATAATAGCTGAGACGAATTAAATGTTAATTCGTAATTGAATATAAACTGTTATATCTAATTAATGTATATAATGTAATTATTTAATACGATTAAATAATGTAAGCTCAAACGATTTAAATGTTAATTCGTAATTAAATATAAACTCCAATTCCTAATACAAGTAGAAGAAAAAGAGGGAAGACTCCTCCCTCTACTAGACTTCTATTTGGACGTGTAAAAGGAGAGAGGAGGAGAGGTCTATATAAACCCTTCTTCTCTACATAATTCATCATTCAATTCTTGACACAAAAATCATCAGTAATTTTTGTATTCTTTCTAGCACAAGAAAAGGCATATCTCAGAGCATCTTGGGTGCAACAATTAGGAGAATATCGATTTCGATATTTGTTCTTAGGCCATATTGCTAGGACCAAAAGGTTGATTCTAATCTTTATGCTCTTCGTTTATGACTCGTATTTCATATATTATAATTTCGTTATAATCCGTAAAATTAATGACGAAATATACCGATATTTCCAACAAGTAGTATCAGAGCCAAGGGCTACGAAATTATTTTATATGTTTTTCATAATTGGTGAAATATAATATTAGATTTTTTTTGTTTGGTTTGTTCACGGCACTGTTCACGGCCGAGGGAAAAAAAAAAATTTGGTACTGTTCACGGCACTGTTCAGCCGTGAGAAAAAAAAAAGTTTTTTTGCCTTGTTTTTCCATTTTGATTCATTATAATTGTTGTTTTAAATAGTTAAGACGATAACATGATGAATTTGTAGTTGTTTTGATTTAATAAGGATTAAATTAAAATGGAAATGGAAATCGATTTGAATGTTCATTGCTATATATTTTTCGGTATTCATTGTTTTAGATATTCATTTTAAATTGTTAAATTGAATCATCTAGTTTGTATCGATGTTTAATAATGATTAGATGTTGATAATTTGTACCGATCTTGAAAATATTAGTAACATCAAATTAAATTGTATATTTTTTAAAAAAAAAAATCCGTGGCTGCCAAAAAAAAAAAATTGTTTCGTTTTTTTTTTAAGTTTTGGTCAAAAGTTTTTTTGTTATTATTCATTATAATGATAATGTTTTGTTTATTGTTGTGAAGAAGTTCACAATTTTTGGATACCCAATTATTTTAAAAGGGTTTAAAATAATGTTGGATTAATTCATATTATACGATAATATGAATTGGATTATGCATGATTGGAATTATTGTGAGTAATTAAGGAATTGTCACATAATTTTGATCATTTTAAATAGGTTGTTTGGATAAATTACTTTACATAATTAAGTAATTATGTCTTGAATGATTAATTTATTGTTGATGCATTTTATTTTGTTGAATGATTTGTTGAATGGTTTATTTACGTATTTTGCAATTGGTTGTAATTTGTATTACCTAGTGTGGCCTTAGTTGATTATGTTTTCGTAATAATGGAAACATGATCTTAATGTAATTTTGAGATCTCGAATCTCCTTTTATTTTCTTTGAAGTTATGTTTTTTTTAAATTAGAATGTAAATAGGTTTATATTTGTAATTTATTAAATGTAATTTGAGAAGACTAAAGATAGAGATCGGATTGCTCACTCCCGCTACATGGACCAAGATGGAACATCAAGACAAGCTTTTCGGGTCCAATCATGGATGGATTCCAAAGTTGTATTTTTGTTCATTTTGGTAGATAGGCCAGACTAGGACTTTGTAATTTTACGTATTTTTGTTCTTGTTGCTTTTTATCACATGATAGTTAGTGCATCATATTCCGCCTAAACCAAACCACCTACTACTAAAATTGCATGAAAACTAATTCATATAGTTTGGATGTTAGTTATCATGGACATAAAGATGTCACTCGAATTTTAAGCCATCATCTTAGTTTATTCATTCTCACATGCTAGATATTCGTTCACTTAAAATGAATTAAAATAAAGTTGATGGGATCTTCCTCTAAAACCTAAAATTGAGACTAGTCTTTATAGGCCAAACTACTATGAATCCCTTCTTCGTCGGTAGGCATATAGGACCTTACTCTTCATATGACCCCTTCTACGTTGGGTAAGTAGTATGTGTTGACTTATTTTACCTCAACATCATAATCCGAAGAGTTTCTCGTGATTATGATGGACTAAAGATAAAATGTTATCGACCAAGAATTCTAAAGGTAGAATTAGCCAAAAATTTGGCTTATCAATTTACAGATAATTGAGTCTTGGAATCATTTATATAATTCTTGAGGAAGGTCAATTGTATAAATGCTTGAGTCTTCGCATTAAACAAATTTTGCACTAGACTTAATTCATATCGATGAGTATGCTTATTATTATGTTTTTCTTCTTTTTCGCAGTATAGAATTCGTCTTATATTGATAATACTGCTATAACAAATGGCTGGCCATAATGATGTCCCTATGCCAAGTGCCACACTCGCACGTGATTCCTGGCTTAAAACTTTCATGGACCACATGAATCAGTCCACGCGACTGAAGAATGACGGGTCCAACTTTGCGGACTGGGAGGCGGCATTACGGAATACAGCCATTGCTGACGGCAAGCTCCAGTACTTGACTGAGCCAATACCGCCAAACCTAGGCCCCAATGCGAGAGCTAACGAGTCACATGCTTATAATGACTTCGTTATGGAAGCAGGTGCAATAAAGAACGTACTCATTTTTGCAATGCAACCCAACTTGCAAAGACGCTTCATTGCCCAAGGTGCAAATTATATTTTCACCACGCTCACTAACGAGTTCTAAAAAGCACCGAGAATCGTTACTTATGAGCATACATGTCGCTTCTTTGAGGCGAAACTCCAGAAGGGCCAACCTGTTAGCCCACAGATTCTTGATATGATTGAGAATGTCGAGAAACTGGAGGCATTTGATTGCAAAATGAGTGAGAGCATAGTCTTTGACCGTGTGCTTCATTCACTTCATGATGGTTTTGCCCTTTTCAGGGCAAATTACTACATGAATGACATGAAGAAAAGTCTTCATGAGCTACACTCACTTCTCGTACAGACCGAGAAAAATCTGAAATTGAGTGGGAGCATGAAGCAAGATGTTCTCATGATTTCCAACAAAAACAAAGGTAAGGGCAAGGCTCATGGCGACCTAAATGTAGGGAAGCCAAAGTTTAAGAAGTCAGGAAAGGGTAAGAGTGGGCCTGGTGAGACTAGTAGCTCACAAGGCAAGGCAAAGAGCAAGGACAGTGACAATGAATGCCACCATTGCCACAAGACTGGGCATTGGAGGAGGAACTGTCCAGTGTACCGTGAGGACATAAAAGCAGGCCGCGTCACTCTTGTTGGTATGTCATCTTATATTCATATGATTGAGATTAACCATGCAAGTTTCAGAACTTGGGTACTTGATACTGGTTGTGGTTCTCATCTGTGTAATCATTTGCAGGGTCTAAAAAACATCACACCTCTCGCAAAGGGTGATCTGGACCTGCGAGTCAGGAATGGAGCAAACGTTGCTGCAGTCTCAATGGGAACATACGTAATCCAACTCCCGAGTGGATTTGAGTTGTATTTATATAACTGTTACTATGTATCCAGTTAATCTAAGAACATTATATCTGTTTCCGTACTTGATAAAGACGGTTTTTTATTTTCAATAAAAGACAATAGATGTATTTTCTCTTTGAATGAAATGATTTATGGCAAAGCAGTTTCCATGAATGGCATTTATATCTTAGATCAAACAACAGAAATATTACACGTGAATAATAAGAAAGTAAAGGTTGGTGACAAAGATCAAACTTATCTATGGCAGTGTCGTATGGGACACATAAATGAAAAACGTGTAAAGAAGCTCATTGAGAATGGGACTATCTCCCCATTTGATTACGAATCATTTGGCACGTGTGAATCATGTCTCATCGGCAAAATGACTCGAATTTCCTTCAAAGGTGTTGGAATGCGTGCTAATGACCTATTAGGACTCATACATAATGATGTATGTGGACCTATGTCAATCAACGCAAGAGACGGCTATAGATATTTTATCACTTTCACGGATGATTTGAGTAGATACGGATATGTCTACTTAATGAAGCATAAAAGTGAGTCCTTTGAAAAGTTCAAGGAATTCCAGAATAAGGTTGAGAACCAACTGGGAAGAAAGGGTAAAGCACTTCGATCAGATCGTGGTGGCGAATATCTTTCAAATGAGTTTGATCAACACCTTAAAGACTGTGGCATAGTATTACAGTTAACTCCACCTGGAACACCTCAATTAAATGGTGTGTCCGAACGGAGAAATCGAACATTACTTGATATGGTTTGATCCACGATGAGTCACACGGTAGTACCTGATTCACTATGGGGTTTTGCTCTTTTGTCAGCTGCTCTTATACTTAACGGAAGTCCGTCTAAAGCTTTAGACAAGACTCCATATGAGATATGGAAGGGAACGGTTCCTAACTTGTCCTTTATTCGGGTTTGGGGCTGCGAGGCTTATGTCAAGTGGAGACACGAGGATAAGCTCGGCCCGCGATCGGTCAAGACATACTTTATTGGTTATCCAAAAGGAATGTTTGGTCATTACTTCTATTCGCCTACTGAACATCGAGTTTTTGTTGCGGCTAGTGCGAAGTTCTTAGAGAAAGAGTTTCTCGAGAACAAGTCAAGTAATAGACCCTTCGATCTGTCGGAGATTCAAGAACCAACAACCGAGCAACCGATGGAGGAAGATGTTCCTTCAACTTCTGCTACGGTTAATATTCCTCAGGAACCTAGGAGGTCGGGTAGAGTCTTCATTCCTCCAGACAGATACATTGGTATGGTCGAGGAGAATGATAGAGATGACATTTTACTCCTAAAGAGTAACGAACCCGCTACCTATAAAGGTGCCATGACCTGTTCCGACTCTAAGCTATGGCTTGAAGCCATGCAATCCGAGATGGACTCCATGTATGAGAATGACGTATGGGATCTGGTTGATTTGCCTGATAAGGAACGACCTCTTCAGTGCAAATGGCTTTATAAGATAAAGCATTCTGTATAAGGACAACCAGACACCTATAAGGCACGACTAGTGGCAAAAGGTGTCACTCAAGTGCAAGGATTGCATTATGATGAAATTTTTGCACCCGTAGTTATGATGCGTTCCATTCGGATAATCTTAGCGATTGCCGCTTTTCATGACTATGAAATTTGGCAGATGGATGTGAAAACCGCCTTCTTAAACGGTTATTTGGAGGAGGAATTGTACATGGTACAACTCGAAGGTTTCATTGATCCTAAAAATCCTAAGAAAGTGTGCAGGCTTAAGCGTTCCATTTATGGACTTAAGCAAGCTTCTCGGAGTTGGAATCATCATTTCGACCAGGTGACAAAAGAGAATGGTTTCACTCGATCAGTCGATGAACCATGCTTGTATGTCATGTCGAGTGAGAGTAAAATTGTCTTCTTAATATTGTATGTCGATGAACTCTTGATTGGGAATGACATTCCTCTCTTATCTTCGGTAAAATTATGGTTAAAGAACCATTTCCAGATGAAAGATTTGGGTGAGGCACAACGCATATTGGGGATCCGTATCTATAGAGATAGATCACGACGGATGTTATCACTCAGTCAGGATTTTTATATGGATAAGATTCTCGAGAGGTTCAGCATGACCAACTCCAAGAAGGGGTACGTTCCAATGATTTCTAGGATGCATTTGAGTAAAGCTCAGGCACCCAAGACATCGGAAGAAATCGAGCGCATGAGTCTTGTTCCTTATGCATCAGCCATAGGATCGATCATGTATGCCATGATATACACGCGTCTAGACGTGGCATATGCATTGAGTATGACGAGTCGGTACCAAGGCAATCCAGGTGAAACACACTGGATGGCTGTTAAAAATATCCTTAAGTACTTACGAAGAACTAAGGATTGGGTATTGACTTATTGAGGAGATACTAAGCTATGCGCAATCGGTTACGCAGATGCTAGCTTCCAAACGGATCGAGATGTCTCAAAATCTCAGTCTGGATTCGTCTTTACTCTTAATGGCGCTGCGGTCAGTTGGAAAAGTTCCAAACAAAGTGTTATAGCAGATTCTGCAACTGAGTCCGAGTACTATGCCGCTTTGGAAGCTGCAAAGGAAGCTATATGGATGCGTCAGTTCTTACAAGGACTAACCGTAGTTCCTAGTTCGAATGACCCAATCACCATCTATTATGATAATAGAGGTGCCATCTTCCAAGCTAAGGAGCCTAAGTCTTGCAACAAGTCTAGACATGTACTTCGGAAGGCTCACATGATCCGAGATTACGTGGAGCAAAAGGAGATAGTGATAGACAAGATTGCTTCGAATGACAACATCGCGGATCCTCTCACTAAACCGTTAAAATATGATAAGCATGGAGGGCACATTATTTCCATGGGAATTAAACGTGTTCTTGAGTTGTAGTAGATATTTATATGGATTAGATAAATGTCTCTTTTTCATATACTATTTATAACATCATCGTATTGTCTCATATTTTGTTTTTCATGTGGATTGTACAACAACATTGAATGCCACAAAGTGAACTGAATTACATTATATTTGTTTTGGTCCGTAATCGCCACATGAGCTGATAACTCTGGCAATTATATTGTGAAGTTGATTGATGGTGGGTTCAACGAGCCATAAGTCAAACGGTTGACTGATCGATCACAGATACGAGTTATAAAGATACCTCGTAGGACATCGTGACAACGTTATGGAGTCCTAAATGTGTAAAAACATTCAGTGCCAGGTCGTGGATTGGACGTCCATAATGTTCCTAGAGTCGATTCTTTTGACTATCGACTGTCTCTTGAGATTAAGGCAGTTTTTGGGTGACTTTAGTTTCTTTCTCATGGTCGACCGTAACAGGAGGCTAAGCAGATTTTTACTGGGTCATTTCATACTGTGCTTGTATCTGCAGGATTTGAGTTGAAGAAAATATCCAACCTTTATCAGGTTTTGTTATATCTCAGGGCCACTCGAGGAGTTGTAACTGAAATGCATGGCCATGCTCGAATAATGATTCGTTTATCAGTTAAGTTACTCTTTAGTCGGGAAATCCACTCTTGATACTGATCACTTGTAAAATACGACCTTTCTGAATACGGACTTTGCAAATTGTTTTACATTGAGTGGGAGAAATTTTGGATATGAGAATCGGTTATCGCACATACACTTGTGAAGACAAGTGGGAGATTGTTGGAGCTAGTGTCCTCCACAGTTAGTGTGATAACGTGTATAAATCTCTTACAAGTTCACAGGGTATACTTAGTATTCTTATTAGTTGATTAACGTTTATCGATAACGGTTGGCTTGCTAGACGTTTGACGTTATTGTCATTTTAATGGCGGTGATCAACTGGTCCCTAAAAATCACACCTAAAGGATGTGTTTGAGAGATATGATTATATGAAAAATATGATCATATTGATGCCTTATATGACTAAAAGGTTAGTCGATGTATATGACTAAAAGGTTAGTCAATGTAATGATGATACGATTATTTAATACGATTAAATAATACTAGCTGAGACGAATTAAATGTTAATTCGTAATTGAATATAAACTGTTATATCTAATTAATGTATATAATGTAATTATTTAATACGATTAAATAATGTAAGCTTAAACGAATTAAATGTTAATTCGTAATTAAATATAAACTGTTATATTTAATTAGCAAATTATAAATATACGATGTTTATAATTGACGTATATATTATAATATTACATACACATATTATACATTAAATAAATAAAAGAAGGAAGAATCCTATCTTGACTCCAATTCCTAATACAAGTAGAAGAAAAAGAGGGAAGACTCCTCCCTCTACTAGACTTCTATTTGGACGTGTAAAAGGAGAGAGGATGAGAGGTCTATATAAACCCTTCTTCTCTACATAATTATTCATCATTCAATTCTTGACACAAAAATCATCAGTAATTTTTGTATTCTTTCTAGCACAAGAAAAGGCATATCTCAGAGCATCTTGGGTGCAACAATTAGGAGAATATCGATTTCGATATTTGTTCTTAGGCCATATTGCTAGGACCAGAAGGTTAATTCTAATCTTTATGCACTTCGTTTATGACTCGTATTTCATATATTATAATTTCGTTATAATCCTAAAATTTCATGTATGAAATATACCGATATTTCCCACAATAGTAGGGTGGCTATAGGTGTTTAGGCTAGTAATGATTATGTTTAATCATCATTAGAATAATGTTTAAAGCCTAAACCTACCCAACCACCCCACAAAGCCAGTTATACCACTTAAAATGAACTCCATTTTAAAAAATGTGATTTTGTCATTTGTCACATATATGACATGTGACATGTTATCTCAAAATATAATTATGTATTTAACTAATTAAATATAATTTCATGTCAAATAAATTAAACTTAACATTTTAAGTAATAATTTATAATCACACATATATAAAATGGGTCATCTCATATTTGGTTGATATGATCTACAACTAATTGTAATTATGATCAACCAATCATGCTTATCTCAAATGTTTCATAAACATTAAGCATTCTAATATAACAATTATGTTATTGAATCTTATTTAATCATATTACAATAAGATATTTTTCTCACTCTTAAACTCGTTCTGTTTAAGGGATTAATTAATCTGTATCGTTATACAATTAATTAATATTCTTGATTAGGGAATCGTCCTTTCGGTGTGACCTCAAGGGATCAACTGATCACCACCGTCATACGACAGTAATGTCAAACTCTAGTAAGCCAATCATTACCGATTAATGTGGATCAGTTGACTATAATGTTAATCATCCCTTTGTATTCTCGTTAATGAGATTTAATTAAGTGATCGCACCATTGTTGAGGACACTCACTCCAACAGACATGAGCTAAATCAAGTGCTAAGGAACCCCATTCTGGCTGCAAAACCGCCACCTCCATTGAGATCTCTATGATCTCGGGGAAAGGGACGCGGACCTTGGTTGCATGTGTTAAAGAAGGTTTCCATGGCGGTAAACGTTTCCTTCATTACACGAACTTCTTCATCCCTTTCGGCGTTTTTTCTCCTTTCCTCATCTAGCTGAGCTTGAAGTTTACTTACGACTCTCGGTTCGTAAGTTTGCTTCGAGCTAGAAGGCATCCTTGCCCTTGGGACTTGGTAGAATACATCTTTAGCCGATCCAAGTCCGTACACGGATCATTTCTTGAAACCTTCAACCAAGTAAAACTAAATCTCATTATCGGGCTTATCGGGGTGCTTTTCTTTCTCGCCCAAAAATGCATCCTACAAAATATAACTATTATGATTAAAAATGGTTACAAAATAAGATAAACATTGACAAAAAGGAGCTTATATGTATAAATAGAAAATTGTTTGAAACTTACATATAGTTCTTTGTCTTTCGGCTTAATGAAGTATCTTTTACCGTCTTGCAGTCGGGAATGGGTTCAAGGAAGAACTTCGGAGCCGTGGACATCTTATCTTTTTTCTTCTTACCCTTGTTAAACTTAAAATGTTAAGTTTAATTTATTTGAACAAAGACATGTATAAGATTTTAATAATAAAATAATGGACTTAAATTATAATTTTCAAATATGTAATATAATGGATTAATATGTAAACTTACACCCAAAGCTCGATCCAAGAAAGATCTAGATCCCCCGTGATGTGAAGGCCCAGCCGTTCCTTCTTTATTTCTTCCTCTTTTGTTGATTGACGCTTGGATTGACTTAGCCTTAAACTACGGGCTTTCGATATACTTCAACATTGCTTCATATGCACCACCTATAATTTAAATTAGTAATATAAAAGATTATAAAATTGTATTAAATTATAACTATATACAAATAAAAAAATTAATTAAATACCTCTCATATGATCCGGCTCCTTTTTCCTCTTGACAACCTTATACATGTTGTCCTGCCCTCAAGCGTCTTGTGCATGTATCATTTTACCTTTCACGTACAATATACTCTATTCCCGTCGGTCCGTCAAATGATTTCTACAAAAAAAACATTAAGTATTAGTACAATTAAATTATTAATTGAAAATTAGATTAATATAACAAAATATATACTCCCTCCGTCCCGGCAGGTAGTTATCTATTTGACTTTTTTGTAAGGGAGATTTTGAAACAAAGATAACTATTGATTGAAACGGAGGGAGTACAAAATATACCCTAAAGTTATTGAACCATTCCACTTTTTGTTGCGGCGTAGCCCTTGTCCAACAAGTAGGAGCAACCCCCGTCATCATATGCTTTGTACTAGCAGTACAACCTCGTACAATCTTTTGAGTCGTAAACGTGAAAAACAATATGTTAAGTACAAGTAAGCATTTATGTTAAACAATGTAAAGTAATGGTAAAATAACAAATTAAAGATATTGTCTTACCAAATACCCGCGGGATCAAGTATCATCTTCCCGTCCGAGGTGAACTGGATCTCCGGCCCCTGATCAGATGACTCATCTTTATTGGTCGATTCCTCGACCACCGGCTCCTCAGATCAACCTGTGTATCCTCCTCGTCGACTGAAGAAATACTAAGACGTCTGTTAGAACCGCCGCCTCGATCTCCCGCCATCTAAAATTACACAAATAAAATTGTTAGAAAGTGTTTTCGCATTTAATTTAAGGAAACCTATGTTTGTTTACTACTAAATCATACTCATCTTGTTGTTTAGCAAATTCAATAAACTCGGCAACCCCCTTTATAAATCTAGTGGTAGGACGTCTTTTCTTATCAAGTCTTTCTTCGTACATCCATGTACGTTCCAATCTTTTCATTTTAATCTAAACATTAACCCACACAACAATTACAAGTACTAACAAAATTAGTATTAACAACACTAATAAAATAAAAACTAACAACACTAATAATAACAATTACATATACTAACAACACTAATCAAAACCCCAAATACTAACAACAATAATCAAAACTCCGAATACTAACAACACTAACACAAATAATCATATCTATCAAACCCTTAATACTAAATACACTAACACAAATCAAAATTATCAATACTAACAAAATAATACTAACAACACTAATAATATTAACAACACTACCGCTAATCAAACTCCAATACTAACAACACTAATAAAAATTACAACCACCAGCACTAATTCAAACTTCACCATACCCTAACTAAATAACATCTAAACGAAATAATAATCATCACAAATCTTTAAATAAACCTATCAAATCATCAAAACTAATGAAAATCACAAATTAAACACGTAAATTTAACATTAATCTAAGAAATTGAAATTAAAACTATAAACATAACTTCACAAACTAAAACAAATTGAGGAGTGATATTTTGTGTGTAGTGGTGGTTGACGGAGTCCGGCGGAGAGAAGGGGTCGGAGTGCTAGTGGTGGTAGTGGAGGCGGTCGTCGGATTTAATGAAGGAACTCGGGTTTTTAATTTTTTTCAAGAGTAAAGAAAGAGTGAAGGAAGGGGGTATAAGTAGTGTTACTCTTATGTTTTCACGTATTATGGGTAAAAATCTGATCTTTTACCTTCATGATGTGGCAGGCCGCGATTGGCTATTTAAACCCACATAGGATCGATGGCGTGGCAGCACAAGGACCGCAAGATGAAAGACAATTCTCAAACGGTCACATGGTATGTCAGAGGGAGAGAGATCAGAGAGTCAAAGCAACTACCTCCTATCTTCGTGGGACGTTACTACTTTTCTAGAAGAGGCGCCTAGGAGAACGGACTGCAGGAAAACCCTAGCAAACAATTGTTATAAAAGCGAAAGAGCAACAAGACAGAGAGTCATTTATTCCTCACCTATATCAACTACGAATTACAATCTCGTCTCCCATTTCAAGCATTGGCAAACAAAGTACCTAGAAAAATACTTGTATTCTCGTTATTTACACCTCCACTTGATTATAGTGAATATTTGGCGGGATTCCAACCCCCCGCGGGTTTTTTGTACATTGGGTTTCCGCGTCACCAATTTCTTACATTCATATTTTGTTTTCTTCGCATTTGATACACGTTTTGCCATCGCATTTTTATTTATCTCGTTACTATAGAAGGTCCCTTTAATCCATAACCATAAATTCAATACTCGGTAAATTTTTACCAAAACATCACGTTTCTCCGACTTTCTCATTATTGTTACAACGCGATACTCAGTGTTACTCCATTTCAGGGGCGTATCCAAGGGGGTGCAGTGGGTGCGCCTGCACCCCCCCTAATTTGAAATATTTACATTTTAGTTTTATTGAAAATTAAAAAACCATTAGGGGTGCAGTGGTTAGTAACTTAGTTTTTATCTTAGTGGTCACGGGTTCAAATCTTATAAGTGAGCTTTTTCTATATTTATTTCATTTAGTAATAAATGTGTCTTTAATGTCATTTAATGCATAGTTTTAGACTTTAATTATCCTACATTTTCATGTTCAATTTTTATTATATTCAAATACTATTTAATTAACATAAACAAAAGTATTATGTATATATTGATCTCCAATTTTTTGGATTTTACGACGGGATGTCTTTTACGGTAAATAATTATATACTCACGATTTTAATTTTTTTTTTTATATTTACTCGAATTTTTGAATATTTTAATTTATTTTTTTAGTTTAGTCTCACATTTTTTTTGTATGTTTAAATTTTTCTTCCCGTTGCCGAAATCATTGTTAATTTGCACCCCCTATGTTCAAATCCTAGATACGCCACTGCTCCATTTGTAACTCCATTTTCACTCTGTGTTACTTCTATGTTATCGTCATCCTACGTTACTGTGTGTTACTCCCTTGTCACTATGTGTTATTTCATTGCTACTCTATTTATTCAGTTTTATTTCATTGGATAGTTAGATTTTAAATAAACTAATTACTCGCCCAATGAAAACTTATGAACCAAGTTAAAGGTGCGCTGATTAAACGTAGTAAAAGGTGAAGTATAGTACACTACCACATATTCTGAGATACATGAAGCTTTTCAAGACAATGAACATGAATATTTTATAGCAACTCACTAATTAAACTTAGCGGAAACAAGATTATCATCACCATCGTCAAATCTATATCATCATCATCATCGTCAAATCATATCCGTGGGAGATGATTAAGAAGCAGGGAAGTCCTTTGGTGGCTGGGCTTGTCGAGTTGTCGGAATCGATGTCTGGTATTGTGTCGTGGTTGTTAACGGTGGTTGCAGCCATTCTCTTGTAGACGGTTATATATGTGTAATCTGGTAAAGTGTGACAACTTTTTTGTCAAGTCAATATTCTAGAGGCGGAGCGGATACTTTACATTCTTCTGTTTACGAAGGTGGTTTGCTACGTGACCAGTTTTTGGATAATAATGACCATTTTGAATAAAATGGTCATTTTTTAATCATAAATAGTTGTCACTATTTTTCAACAAATAGTCACTTTTTGTTAAAATAGTGGACGGATGCGGGTGAAATTGATATCCCTAGTACGAGATCGAGGATCTCAAGAATCAGTCTGGCAGCATGGATTCTCCATGGGCCGGTCGACGAGGCATACCTCGGCCCTTGACTTTTACTTTGACTTTACCCTTGATTAATTAACATAATACTCCCTCCTATTCTGAGCAATGTTCCCCCTTTCCATTTTCGTCTATTCACAATATCTTCCCATTTCCTTTTTTGGTAAACTTTTATACTTATTTTAATCACATTACCCCACTACAATACCCCACAATACTCATACTTTATCTTATTTTAATCACCTTACCCCACAACAATAATTATTTTAATCACTTCACTCCACAATAATACCCCACAATATATTTCCTCTCTCCAATTACCTTACCCCCACTACATTACTTTTGCTTATTTTATTCAAAACCTTAAAATTTGTGTCAAATGTGAAGGGGAACAATGGTGTGAATAGGAGGGAGTATTAATTATGTCATTTTATGCCCTTGTACCAAAGATAAGTTGTGTTCTCCGATAGTTTAATAACAATTTAATGTCTGTCAGGAGCTACCCTATATAACAATTTAATGTCTATCAAGAGCTACCCTATATAACAATTTAAATGTCTATCAGCAGCTACCTTATGATGTAGCGGTTAATCTACTTTTCCGGGTTTCATTTAGATTTTTAGTTTTTATTTATATATTGCCACCATTCAAGTTCAATTACAACATTTTTTTTTCGCAGTCGCTAAATCCCGCACACAATTTTACTGCTTCCTACAAAATTTACCTTTATGTTCCATTATTACCCTTAGTATTAAAAGAAAAGAAAAGAAAAAAAATTCTCACCCTCACTCACCAGTCACCGTCCCTGACCACCAATCCCCCGCCTCCTACGACCACGACCACTCTGCGTCGTCGACTAAAGACATCCGCATTGTCGACTGCCATTAGCGTCGACCGGTACTGAGCCAATCTCTAGCACACTCAATCCTCTTCTCTCTTCTTCAACACCTACGAGCGGCCATCGACTTCCGTCGTCGTCGAACCTCCGTCACCGACGTACCCTTCCCCTGTCTACGTCTATGTTCAGTGGTGGCTTCCCGGATGACCGGCTGGTGGTCATCGGGATAGTTAATTGAATATTTGATTTCTTATTTTTAGGGTTTTTAATTTGTTTGTCGATTCTGATTCCATCGACCCTCCGTCGCTGACGTCCCCTTCCCCTCTCTCCTTCGTCGATTAGTTCACTACTCTCTGTCGTTTGGCAGTGGAATCCGGGGTGGTGTGATGGTGGTTCAGAATACGTAATTAGCATTTCTTAATTTTGGGTTTTTCTATTTGTCTCCCTCTATGGGTGAGAAATAAGAGGGATATTTTTGGAATAAGTCAAAAAAAAAGTGTTGGATATAGTAAATTTGTGTGTTGGATTTATGAGTGAAGAGAATCTTTACGATTTCTTGCAATATGTAAGATAAAATATGGTCATGTGGGATCTTGTTTGATTCGCCTTTATAAGTACAATAAGATTATCAAATTTTTATTTTTTTTTATAAAGTAAAACTCGAGATATTTACGATACAATTCGTACATTAGCAAACATGTAAATTAGAAATGTTGTCTTTATACTTGAATAGAGGGAGTGTTTAGTTAATTTTAACAAATAAACCTTAAAACATGTGTTTAATAGGAAGTATTCATAAGGCATTCGAGATTAAAGAGAGTAAAATAAATATTTCATGATGCCAAACTACATACCCTTAATTTGACACCATGCTCTAGCGGTATAATATTGCATAAACTAATTTTGGTGCTCGGGCATGTTTAGGCTACCTCTATTTATCATTTAAATTTTATTTTTTATGAATAAATTGCGTTAGATATACTTAATTCATAGATTTACCATTTATAATATATGTTTTAATGATATATCTTATAATTATGATGAATGTAAAATCTAGCAATAAATTATGAGACACATTCATTACTCTCATTGTTAATATTATTACTTCCACGACATCCTTTCTTAATACTATTAGGTTCAGTGCTCTGGCGGCTACTATTTTCTATTTGACTACTCTTTCTCGATGAAATTCCATATTCCCGTTAATTTTATCACACTTGCATATTTACAGAAATAAAAAAATTCTTAAATCGATTGGTCAGGCTAGCTGTTCATACTTTGTCCCGTTGTTACTACGGCTACTTTCCACTGCTAACAGGACTACATTTACTAATTACACAATTTTATCTGACTTACATATTTAAATAAATTTATTGCATATCCGCGTTAAATAATGGAGTATTATACATCAATCAAAGTGCAAATATAAAGAATTACGGAGTACTGTATTTTTTGGTAATCTTGATTTATTTATCTTTTTATACTTTCCAAAATCCAACCTACTTATATTGTTTTATATGCTAAACAATTAATATCTTAATACATCCAACCTATACAATATATGAGTTTCTATGGTTATGTCCTTACAATATTGTCCCTTTGTTTTCGGTTTATACATATAGTATTAAAATGGTTACTTTTTTTATTTTACTTACTCACGATCTTTTATGTTTATAACTAAACCTAACAAACAGATTGGGTCATGTCGGGTTCATGTTTGTGTCATATGTAAATGGCTTATTGACAAGCTAAAAACGGGCGTCGTTATCCTGTAATTAGCAAGATCAAATAACAGTTTAATAACCAAGACAAACACTAAATTGACTCTTAATTAAAGGGTACTATAATGCAAGTAAAGGGTCGAATCCCAAAGAAGGCTAATATGCTAAGCTAAACAAGTCTAAGACTCTTACAAGACTAAAGTAAACACTAATGACCAAACTAAGACAATTAATTAAGATTAACAACTACTAATACAATATTCACAAACAAAGGATATTTAACAATAACTAACAATTGTTTTTTTTTGCAGCCGTAAAAAAGATGCAACGACATAATGTTTTGGCTTCTAAAGCCATAGTTACATCCCAATTTATTTAACATAAACATAATATGTAAAACTATAGAAGCTGGTACGTCAAAATGACAGGAGGTATGACGGGTAACAAAAGCATGCTGGAGGAGCAAGGTAGATTGGTGATAATCAACTTCATCAACGTCTTCAGCGATACTGTCAACTCTAAGAGGCCAACTAGACAAACTAGGTGCACTTACGCCACTAGAGTGTAGAAAGAAAATGTGGAATGCGAGCCCAACAAGCTTGCCTCTGATGGAGAAGATTCTCCTACACCTAGTTGATTGATCTCCACAGTTCATAGACCAGCAACCCTGGGAGTCGAGCAATTTCATGACGCTGAATAAAGAGCTCCGCTTATCCAAACACCCAACAAAGAAGGTCATCGGAGAATCCGATGAACATCCAGCACAAACCACGCACATAGTCATTTTCATCGGCAAATACCAACTAAAAGCACTAGTCATGACACTAGACAACCTACGGGGAAGCCTCTTGAAGAGACGATTATCTTTATTAAGAAAAGCATTAAAACAGAACTACGAATAAGCGACATTGCTAGTGAGGACTACCGCATCCAATACCACCAACACTTCTACCAAACCCCTACTCAACTCTACCAAGTCACTTCTCGTACAACATTTTCCACCATTACAGACGACACTCCAAACAAATAAGCCGACAGACCGAACCACCACAAGAAGACCACCCTTACAACCCAACATACATCAAACCCGAACCAAAGCCATCCATAAACCCAAAGAACCATATCAGTCGAACCTTTGCATGCAACAAGACCAAACATTAGACCCAAAAAAACAACAAAGACAACCTAAGAGGGGAGGGGGAAGAACCTGATCAATCTAGATCCATAACCGTAAATGGAACACTAAGACCCGACACCAAATGAGCTATACCCATTAACAATACCCGACAAAGCTGAAGAAAAGTCCCTTACTAGGTGT
Source organism: Heliosperma pusillum (assembly GCA_022085475.1). Classification (NCBI taxonomy): domain Eukaryota; kingdom Viridiplantae; phylum Streptophyta; class Magnoliopsida; order Caryophyllales; family Caryophyllaceae; genus Heliosperma; species Heliosperma pusillum. Next base: position 42,057 of record JAIUZE010007464.1, on the reverse strand, counting down.
GGGGGAAGAAAGGGGGGGGGGGGGGGGAGACATACCTTAAGGTACATACAAAGCCGGTGGCAATACGGAGGATCAGATGAGAAGAAGGCTGAGGACCACCAAAACAAGCCACCAACAACACTGGACAGTCAGTTAAAGGATCGAGCTCCGTCGATCGAGCCTTGGAAGTGGAGTAGGGTCATAACGGAAGATAATAAGGTGTAAGAGAAGTAACGGTCCGCCGGAGATAGGCCAAGAAATGGGCTCATCTCCAGCGAAGAGGTAGGGGAGGAAGGGAAGGGACTGTGAGGCAACAGGAGGCGGCGGATCAAGTGTTTCCTTTTATAGAGTTTTTTTAGAGAGGGAGGGGGGAAGAGAGAGAAGTTGCTTTTTTGACCTTATAATTAAATTGTACATATTTGAATTTGCACAATGACTAAGAATTGTGAGACACATAATTAAAAGAAATTTGAGATTTTGAACATATAGCAAGCAAAGATTCAACTAATTGAGTAAAACTTGATGCAGTTCTACTTTAATATACTACCATCACCAAAGATGACCCCTTTTCTCCCTTGTTTCATTTACCGAATACATATATCATAAGATAATAGCAAAAGGTAAATTAAACCATCCACCTTCTACCCTTCTTTAGTCAACAGACACCATTAAATCATGAATGTAAACAAACAAAAGATTTCACCAAAGATAAATGCTAGGATATTGTTAAAAATGATTAAAACATGAAATTTAACTACACAAACACAATCCTACTTATTAAGATGCCTTCTTTAAATCAATTTGGCACCAACACAAGCTTGCTTCCAAGATTAGAAGATAAATTAAACTATAAATCTTGTAAATGCAATAGTTAAGTACTCAAAATGCAAGAATGGTCAATTCTCACAAAACAACCACTTAGATAGACAAACAACACAAGGAGAATAAAATAAATGAAATATAAGGGATTAAGAAGGTCATTTATAGATGAAAAGTAGTAACTTTGGCAAAATTACATCAAGGGATAGAGTTTAGCCACCCATAGTCTTCATAACAACCAAGGTTTTAAACTAAAAAATAAGCTACTACCAAATATTAAGAATGCAAATGTAAGAAATAGATGGGTAATAGATGACAACCAAGGTTTTAAACTAAAAATAAGCTAATACCAAATATTAAGAGTGCAAGTGTAAGAAATAGATGGGTAATAGATGAGATCCAAAATATCTCAAATTCTACTCCTTTTATAATTAAGCTACACAAGCCTAGATGTCATGGGGAAATGAGCCTAAAAAAAAGACGTATTTTGAACTCGTGGAAGCTAAGCAGGACGTAGGCTGCGTTGTGGGACACAGGCTGCGTCCTGTTGCGCAGACAGCGTTTGCTGCTGGAAACTTCACTTGCACAAAATTCCCCTTCTTGACTTTCGTTGACGAACCTTTTTGCTTGCCCCTTTATTCATGTTGAGTTTTAGGCCGTTTATTCTTGACTTCTCGGGTTTGACTCCCGTTGACCCGAGTCTTGGGTTTGACCTTGACTTTGGTTGACTTTGGGTTTTGACCTCTCGGTTGAATCTTTGACATGCTTCCTTGTTCCTTCCAGCGGTACCAAGTGACACGAAATCCCAAGTACAAACAAATACCAACTCGCAATTACATTCCTTGAGCCAAATACAAAAAGTGACCCAAATTAAAGGAATTACAACAAACTCGAGATAAACTAAGTTCGCATGAAACATATGCTAACGACCCTTATATAATGCAAAAATACACTCAATAAACATAGATAGACACGACACATTTGTACGTTGTCACTCATTAACCTTCAACCCAAACTTGGCCTAATTAAATTTCGTGTCGTGTTCGTGTCGATCCACCGCAGAAATAGGTCATCAAGCCTCAACCATTATCCGTTAATTTTGTGTCAGATTAGTATCGTGTTTTCGTCTCATGTCAACATTTAGAAAGTATAAATATCTTTATGTGATGGAGGTTCAGGAAAAACTAAAATTAATTTAATAAAAAGGTCATTCGTGTCGGGTTCATGCTTTGAGAGCTTTACCCAAACTTGACCCATTTAAATTTCGTGTCGTGTTCATGTCGACTCATTTACATATACATGTTGTTAAACGTCAACCCATGCCCACTAATTTTTGAGGTAAATACGTGTTCTGTTTTTGGATCGTGTACACGTGTCATTGTTTGCCGGCTATTTAAATTGAACTATTATTACTTGTTGCAAACATATATGGGAGAATAAAATAAATTCCCCTAGACAATTATGTTGTTTTGTATATTTCTAAGATTAAATTGACATAATAAACTTTGTCCCATGCAAACAAAAATGAATACATAATCCTTATAATATCTGGAGATCCAAAAGGATACTAGAATCACAATCGATATTGCAATGTAAATTTCTTCTCATGCGGTGTAGAACAAAAGGTTTTGTTAAATATCTTATACCATATATAAAATTGAGTTTGAAAATTCTAGATACACCACGTGTCATATTCAATTTTAAATACAACGTTAATAATAACGAAATCATTATATAGCAGGATAATAAACACAGACATACATATAAACAACATATTAATTACATCATTATACACATTATTATTTGATTACATTAAATGATTACTATGAATTAGTTTTAACTTTAACCCGAAATGTTTTAAAAATAATTTAAAAATTTAATTTAGATCATTAAACTTATATTGAAAAATCCTTTAATATGGTATAATTTTCATCTTATTTAATATAAATATTTTAAACTATGAGGAGGATTTAAATGAGCGTCTCACAATAATTTTTTATTATGTGAAAAAGTGTTTTGAGAAGCTTACACCGCTAAAACCGATTTTCGTTATATTTATTTCAATATTAAAAATAGTTTTTCTTCAAAGAGTTATAGATGACTGAGGGTAACTAAAAATTAAGTTATAAGAAAATATGTAGTTTTAAAAAAACTAGATATACAAATTTACGAATCCGACTTATGAATATGTACTTTTAAAAATATAAATTAAGATATAGATATCATTTACCGAAGATATTTCATATTTTAGTGATATATATAAGCGTTAAGAATTGGTAGTTTTACTATAAACCGTAGTATGCATTGATTTTTGTTACTGTTCTTTTGTTTGCAAATCCTTTTGTTTAACACGAGAAGGAATATGATAAATATTTCTTATAAATCTTGAATATGTAAATTAATTTTTCACGATATACTAAAAAATTTCCACACAAATATTGGATTGAATAAAGTATAGAAGAACGGTGGTTGAATAAGTTGTTATTCGAGATAGTGGTTAACGTGTGTATAAACGATTGCTCTTGAGCAGGCTTGAACCTAAGATGCTGGAGAATTTCATCCAGTTTGAACCTATTAGACCACACCCTATGTCAAACGAGAGTTAAATGTGTTATACATGACTCGAATGTGGGTCGCGCGTTGGTCGATTGTGGGCCGCGCGTCTCCTAGTGGACATGCTTTAATGGATATGCTTTGGAACATTGATGATGATGTTGGATTTTGTGATTGAACTTTGATATTGCTTAGTCCTTAAATTATATGAGTTGAAAATGACCGAGTATAGAGGATTATTTGTTAATCGTTCAGTTAAAGAAACCTTCGAGGCTGTGTTAAATATTTGAGCTAAAAGAATGTTATTAGTTGAGTGCAATTCTGCTTTTGGGAACCCATGTCACGGGAAAGGATGGATGAATTGGAAAGTAATCAATTTGTCAAATTTAGGTGTAGCTTATTTTGGTGAATTGTGATAAGGTGGTCCCTTATGAGAGTAATTTGTTTGAGAAATACAATTATTTTTGTTATCGCCCTAAGTTTGAAAGGAGAAATTTTGTGGATTAAACCTTAAACCTTTACTCTTACCAATATCTATTTCCATTTCCATTCTTGCAAGTTGTTGTCAAGATTGATCTTTAAGAAATCGCATGCTCGTATCTTCTTTCTTACTCGGATATCTTCATAACGCTACTATCTGCTTTGTCTCTTTCTTATGACCTCGTTATTTTCAGCGTTCTTCTCTTGTAATCTCGTGCCAGATTATTCTCGTGTTCTCCTTGAGATTCCTTATCGTTCCCTAACTCGTTGCTGCTTCACCTTTCCTGTAGTGGATTGGATGTCTCGTTTGTTTGGCTTAGAGAATCAATGTCATGTATTTTGGGATTCTTTAGCTAGAATATGTGTCTTTGGATTGAGCAAAATTCATGTTGTATTTGATCATGGGAAATAGGACTTAAACTCTAGGATGAATTCCAATAGTGATGATGTATCCTCTCTTGGTGGCTTTAGTTTTTCGAGTTTGATATGGTGGTGTTAATTCGAAGTTCAAGTTTATTGGAATGATAGTTCAGTTTTGTTCATTATCATAATAGTTGCCTTGGAGATCATTTGGGAATTAGATGTCTCTAAATGTTAGATTCTAAAAGAGACTTTACTTTGGTAATTAGGACTGATGACCAAACTTTGAGGAATATTTTCGTAAGTAAAGATCGATGCATCTTGACTTATAGTTGAGCTGGATGATTTGAATAGTTGTATCATCGCCATGTGCTTGGCCATATAGGACTTGGAATTTATAATTGATCTCTCTTGAGATTTTATGCTTTATAAACGAGAAATTCCTTTAGGATTAGGATAGTAAGCCTAGAAGTGATTCGAATCGGAGAATTGGAATGGTGAGCCCATTCATCTTATGATTGGTGGTAATTATGCTTTCCTAGATATGGTTATTTATGCTTGTGGATTCGAGTGTAATAATTGATTGGACTAAAGATGTTTAAATATATTTAGGAATCATTTATGTGGATTAATTAATTGTGGAGTTTCCCTTGTCAATAGACCTTAGTTAATGTTAGTTGGATACTAAATATTTGGGTTCGTAGTTTGACCTGGTGATTGTCAAGAATTTTGTAGGATCTAAGGATTGGAAGCGGTTAAGGTGTAACCGAGATGCGTTACATTATTGTCTTGAGGACTAGGTTATTAGCGATGTTTGTGAAGTTAAATGGCTAAAGCCCTAGGAGGATGTGGCTATGTTTTGAGTTTGGCAAAAATGCCCGAGAAGTTGACCATCATGATTTTAGTATTTGAGTGGAGTGTTTGGTTCTTAGGCTTTCTTCTCCGTTTGAGCAAATGCTTTGTCGTTCATTTCTCCCTTTACCTTTCAAATTGACGCTTATTCAGTTTGTTATTCTTTGGACATTGTCCTTCTTTCCGCTATTACTCGTTTCGATAAGCCTTCTTGTTTTATTGTACTCGTTGTGTTTATCTTTTATTACCATGATTGTGAGTTTGATGTTCAAATTACTTTTATGTGAGTGCGATATTTGGTTGTCTTGAGTTTGCGATTTGAGAAAAATTTCAGATTTTTCACAATGGGTTTCGAATTTATCCTTTTAAAAGGATCTTAGAAATGAACTTTGTACCTTCATTTTTCGAAATTGGATTTAGGCTGCTCTTATTCTGGATTTTGCGTTTGGTTGGATGTTAGAACTTGTTATTGGAGACGTCTAATGACTGGTTCTGCACTTATCAACGTATGATTTAATTTTAATCTTGTCTTTACTTTGGAATGCTAGTGTTCTTGTGTGCACGACAAGAACAATTTCGTTCCACAGAAAAAGAAAGTTACCTTCGAAAACTTCTCCTATACCTTTTTGGAAAATGTCATGCTTTTGAAATACATTTCCTTGAAAATGTTTTGAATACCAATTTTGAGAAAACGATTTGGTCCTTATAACTTTTCTTTTCTACTTTCAAGTTTCGAGGACGAAACTTTTTAAAAGGTGGGATGATTGTAACACCCCAGATTTTATAATAATGAATAATTTATTAAAGTCGTAAATTTTATAAATTCGTCCTTTACTTTTATTAGTTAAAATATTTTTAAGTCGATAATTTATGATTTCGTAGCTTTAAATTAATGTTAAATAGAAATTAGTTTAGTTGGGTAGAAACCGTTGCATTTCAGTTCGTTATGAGTTCATAATCGGATTCTACGCGAAAATCCAAGTGAGTCGACCCGGTATTGAAATTTGGGTCTTCTATCATTCTTTTTCTCAAAACAAAACCTACTAACCATCATTCTCCCTCTTCCATTTTCCAGCAACCATCTCCTTCCTCAAACAACCAAAACCCCATTAAAACTCCATTAAAACTCCATCACTTTATAACCTTAAGACGGATGCCATTTCTCCGTCTCTCAACGAAACTTGACGATTTTTATATCAATCTTCTGCTCTCATCCTCCTCTTCATTTTCATACAATAAAATCCACATTTCCATCAACTTTTTATAAAACCCATTTTCTAGATCTAAACTTAAGACGGGCATAATTTCTTCGTTTCTTATCCGAATTCAATTCCGTTTGATGTTCCGGAATCATCTCTCTGCCCTCTTCCTTTCTATGTAAGTAAAATAATGATCTTTAAACTTTATTTTAAGTCTAATTTTCCAGAATTTCGGTCTACCTTAATATAGTGTTAAAAGTTAGTTTTTGGGTTAACTTTGAAGATTTGGAACAAGGAATCCGGTTGTGTCTTGGGCTTGCTTAAAGATTGTTAATTTGAAGTGCTAATCGAGGTAACGGTGATGGGTTACTCGGTATCACATGTTTATGTGTTTCTTATGTGTTTTAAACTAGTAATTTTGATAAAGATTAGTGCTTTGTTAGTTAGTGCCATGAATTCATAAACTTACATGTTAGTATTGAAATTGGGTAAAGTTGTTGTGTTGTACCTTGTTGATGATGAAATGAATTTGTACCAATGTTTATGGTTGTTTCATGCTATTCAAGTTCTTGTATGAAGTTTACATGTATCGATATGTTTTGGTAAGAGGAAACTAGGGACACCCGTATTGGCAGAAACGGGTCTGTACCGGAGCGGGACGGAGTCCAGTGGCTATGAAAGTTTGACAGATTGATCGCCGTCGAAAAATGAAGTGGTTTAGGCTTTTGAATTTCCTGATTTGGAGTTCGTATGAGGAAATGGCGTCCGTTTTACTATTTTGAGCTTTTGGATGATTATAACATATGAAAATTAATTCTTTACATTATTATGCTTAATTATGATACTTGAAAATGATTGGTAATGTTTAATATGCATTTAATGTGGTTTGAGGTTGATAATTGTTGTTAGGATTGAATGAGAATCAAATGAGTTAGAATATTGGTTGTCGAATGTTGCGTTTTCGTGCCTGTGAGCCCCAGCCGACCCAACCGGCTGACACACCCCCTTCCTTCTTTTCTCCAATTTCTCAATTTAGTCTTTGACCCCAGCCGGGTAGCCGGCAGCCGGTCACACCTACCGGCTGGGGATTCCTGTATATTTAATGTTGTTGTTCGTTGATGCTATAGGGCCAGCCGGGTAGCCGGCGGCCGGTCCCCCTGACCGGCTGGCATCCCCTGTAGCCCATTCTCATTTCTTTTCCATATGACTTCACATGTAATAGTTTGTATGGTTTGTTTATCTTATAAACTTACGTAATAACATTAAATATTCATGTTTAGAATATATGATATCTCACATGCTTATACCACATGTTTTCTGACGGTTGTTGATATGTCCCCCCTTGAGTCGGTTCTACCTTATGTATTTATTTTGGGCACTACTTGTTGAGTGCTTTGAACTCTCATTTCCCGGCTACACCTTATCCTCGTTAGACTGGAATGTCGGAGCGATGAGCTGTATCCTTGATGCTTGTATGCATGTTTAGTGGGGATGTGACGACGTTGTTAGGAGGTGAACGCAATGCGTTGATCGACCCGGCCGTCAAATGTTGTATCCTTGCGAGGTGGTGTCAATTGCATGTAGCGTACTAGCTTGACTTTTGACTATAGATCTCTTTGTCCGCCTCTGCCGTTGGCCGTACTGCCGGATTTGGTGTACTCGGCTTCTGTGTTTGACCGAGTCTTGGATGTGTGCACGTCTAGCCACATGTCGAATCGAGTACACGTCTTGTCTCGAGAGTCTGGCCAGGTTTAGACTAGGACCGCATTATTATTGTCGTCCTACCGGGAGGATTAGAGTCTTCCATATACGAAACGTTTATCGTGTATGGGTTCAGGGAAACGTTTATCCCGTGGACTTATTTGTCTAGGTCATGAGTATACGAAACGTCTTGTCGTATACGGTTCAGGGAAACGTTTATCCCGTGGACTTCCATTAACTTGTCTTGCTTTTGTACATGATGCTAGTGCGTGTCATTTACCGTGAGAGTGTGTAAGATTATGTTTGATCATATGATGGATTGTATACTTGATTGATTTGGATGCCTATGATTGGTTTGTATGTCGAGTCCCAAACCTTCTCAAGCATATGTCGCTAATGGTGAGATGCAAGCCCTTATTGTTCTATATGGTTGCCAAGGGGAGTCTTCCCCTAGTCTTGTATCGCATGATGATGGTGGATGATGGTTTTGTTTACTCGTATATTGTTATCATCATAATTATGCTTTTCTCACATCCGGCATGATATATATATGATTGCATGATGACACATGATTATATGCTTAGTTATGTGCGTTTTGATGTGATATGGCTGGGAAAACCCTGAGTTACTCCCCACTGACTGTGGCATTCATTTTTAATGAATGAACAGGTTGCAGGTTGGTGTTTGCATGGGGTTGTGGCGAGTGAGCTAGCGAGCGTTGTACTGACAACGATTCACCCTTAGCGTGTAGTTTATATTAGTTTATTATCTTAACTGTGTTTTATCAAGGGATCGATGTCCCTTATATTTATTTAAGATACAATTTGTATAAACGATTTGTTAAATTAAGTTTTGGTTTTGTAACATAGTGACATTCGCGGTTTTGCTTTTAAAGTTTTTAAAACCTCGTATTTTCCGCTGCAAATCTATGTGTTTACTTTACTGCGAAATCGCGGGGTGTCACACGTCATACATGCATCTTGTTCGAGTCAAGCATCAGCTTAGCTTCACTTCAGCCTCAAGCTTTATTGATCCAAGTTCCAAACTTTCAACCTTTTTAATTCGGCTCGACTTCGATTTTGCTCACTAAGCTCATCGAATAAACAGATAGCGAACTCGTTAATCAACTGCTCATCATCGCATACAAAACATCGTCTTTTTCTACCTTCAGATTGATTAACTTGACCTTATCAATCCATACTAAATCCATTTGAATTCGGCTCGACTTCGATTTTGCTCACTAACTTCATCGAATTACCTACAAACTTGTTATCACCTAACATATGAATTGATACAAGTAAAAATAGGCATAGAATATTAACCTAGCTAATAAAAATGATACAATCACCAATAAAAATCTCAAATGAATTTTTTTCTTACAATTGAGTTAATTGACTTTACACGTAAACAATATGGATTCTCCACTCATCCCTAACTCCAGATAAAAATAAAATGTAACCCAAAGTAGAAAAAGTGGTACAAATAGAGAGTATTCACACTTGCACTAGTATGAGCTACCTATCTCCTCGGCCTTGCTTTAATAAACCCACTAATGAAATCTTCTGACCAATGTTTAATGGATGAAGCAAAAAGAAATCCACAATGCAAAACATTGAAAAGGACCAAAACAACACCCAATTTGAGATTAGCCTTTAGTGTATCTATATAAGGGCGCAATAAGAGGGAGTTGTCGTAAATATCGACCAAGGCGAGGATGAAGAGGGAGACGAGGAATGCGAGGAAGAGGGCGTTAACAATGGCGAATACGATTACCAAAAGAATGCAAGAAATGAAGGTGCCGTGGAGAAATGCAAGAAGGATGAGGTCTATGTTTGGTATCATGGGAAGTGAGGTTATTTGTGGAACGGAGTAACGGTCTACAAAGAGTTACATAGTATTTATAGAATAAAGGAAAGGGAAGAATGAAGTGTAGTGTACTCTTAGCTTTAAGGTGGATTTGGACCCGTTTATTAACACTTTTGTTACCAAAAAGTAGATTCTAGGAGTAAACAACACAAGAAGGACTTCAACTATGGGAAATAATAGTTTTAAGGACCTTGATAACAAGTGTGGTGCTTTAAGGACCTCGGCGTACTATTTTATTTTCATGGTTATAACTACCGTTAAGTTAATCTCACCCCAGCAAAGTTTTACCGCTCTCTCTCTATATAGTCTCTCTCTCTTTTCTTTAAAAAAGGAAACCCTAACTCAATCTCTCTTGATCAGCAGCAGCCACCCCTCCACCCTCTACCTCCCCTTCCCATCCTACCCTTTCGCCTGAGATGGGCCCATCATGGTCCTATCTCCAGCGAGTGTCACCTTCCTGCTATTTTCTCTCATCTTTTTCGGCCAGAAATCGACGGCGACTGCCACTTCTTCGTTTGATGGATCTCGTGTCTTCTTCAATAACGGATCACGGCTTTTCTTGACGGATTCTCAGCCATCTCATTCCTGTGCATCTCCGTCTTCTTGCCGCCGACTATGCAGGCATGTAACACCCGCAAATGTACCCTATTTTTATAGTAAATATATTATACGAATACTTTTCAGCGAAATTTAGTTTTAGTTTAGAATTAAATTTCCCGTGTCTAATTTAGAATTTCCGAGTTCGTTTTCGGACTTTACGCGAGATTTCGAGTAAGTTACGTCTTAAGACGTTTTTGGGCTTTTCCCATATGTTTTCCACTTACTCCCTCATATACTCCCTCATAACCCTAACTCTCCCTCACATTCAATCTTCTTCTTCCTCACCAAGTATCAACCAAAACCCTAACCTCCATAATTGATCGATCTTAAAATCATCGCTACTTCTTCGTTACTCGCTCAAATTCACTCAAATTCGTCTTATTCTTTCCCTCTCATCGTCCTCTATCCGTATTGGTAATAAAATTACCGTCTTTCTCGCTTTTCAATTTATCCGTCTTTCTCAAAGGTGAATTATATTCATCTTTTATTATCTAATTGTAGGTGGTAACCTCCAAGACCCCGGCAAAGACTACTTCTTGATAGAAGAGGACATCGACCCGGATTGACGACGCGAAAAGGTAACGGTGAAGGGTTACTCGATATCATTTACGTGTTTTAATGTGTTTTCTATGTTAAAAATCGTATTTAGAATAAGGTTAGTAATCATAGGAATTGTGTTGTTAATGATGGTTGTTGTTAGTTGATAATTGATATGAGAATTGATGGTTTGTGATGATAAATGATGATTGTTGTATGTTGATGACAAGACGAGAATGAAGGATCGCGTGCCTGAGACCAGGACGCTGGCAGCGTCCACAGACGCTGGCAGCGTTTCTTGCTGCCAGTTTTTTCAAAAGTCGACCCTTTGAATTCTAGTCTCGCCTTGACTTTCCTTGACCCTTTGGACTTGGTCTTCTTGCATTGATGTTTTGTTTGTAGCCCACTCCAATTGTCGGGTTTGGGTCTTGGGTCTCGGGTTTGACTTTGACTTTTGTTGACTTCCGGGTTTGACTCTAAAAGTTGACTTTAAATATTAATGTTTCGAAAATATGATCATCCCTTCGCTTGTATCGCATGTTTTGTGACGGTCTTTGATATGTCTCACTTTGAGTCGGTTTTTACACATGTTACGGTTTGAGCACTAATTTTCTACGTGCTTTGTACTCTCATTCCCTTGGCTACCTCCACGTTCGTAAGGCTGGAATGTCGGAACGGGGAGCGTATCCTTACTGCTTGATTGCATGTGTTAGTGGGCATATGACGACGTTGTTGGGAGGCGAACGCTTTGCGTTGATCGACCCGGCCGTCAAATGTTGTATACTTGCGAGGTGATGTCATTGCATGTAGCGTACCGCTTGTTATGAGGCTTGTGCTCTTTTCCGCCTCTTTCGTGAAGGTTGACTGAATTTGGGGTACTCGGCGTCTATGATTGACCGAGTCTTGGATGCGAAATGTCATCGCTTGTCGAATCGGAAAATGGTTTATTCCGAGAGTCTGGCCAGGTTTAGACTAGGACCGGATATTTATATCGTCGTCCTACCAGGAGGAAATTAGTCTGCATATACGAAATATAGCATCGTGTATGCGTTCAGGGAAATGTTTTATCCCGTGGATGCCTTTTAATCATACTTGCAGGGACACGGTGCTAGTGTGTGTCATTTACCGTGAGAGATGTCGTCAACGTATTTGTATGTTTGGATGGATGATTATATGATTGATTATTCGTGATCGTTGGATGACTTTGCATGGTTTGTTTGTCGAGTCTCAATCTTATCAAACTTATGCCGCTAAGGGTGAGATGCAAGCCCTAGTGAGTATCTGGTTGCCTAAGAGTGTTTATCCCCGAGTCTTTCTATAATATGATGGTTACGGTTTTGTACCCCATGTATCGATATCCTTATATATTGAATTGCCTATTTATCCTTCTCGTATTTCACATGTATATCTATATATGCATGCTTCTACTTTTGTATTTCCGTTTATGTACGTTTAATGTGATATGGCTGGGAGAACGCGAAGTTACTCGCCACTGACTGTGGCGTTCATGTTTTTCATGGATGAACATGTTGCTTCATTGGATGGCTTTATGCTTGTGGTATTTTGGGTTCGGGTGTGAGCTAGCGGGCGTTGGCCTGGATGAGTCACCTCTAGACGTTGTTTAGATAGTTTGCTAATCACTTTGATATTGGATAACATTTTGAGAGATACGTCTCTTGTAGTATATTATACTTTGGTTTGTAATTATTGACATTCCTCGTACTTTCTATTTGCATGTAAAAAGTTTTAAAAACACCGTATTTTCCGCTATATAAATCACATGCTTGTTATGTTTTATTTCCGCATTCGCGAGGGTTGTCACAATGCAACTCAGGGTGTGTTCCCTCTTCCGCTCGCCCTTTCCCCCACCCCTAGTAATATATCCTTCCCCGTTCCCATGTGTCCTTGTTGATGGGTATAACTCATCTGGTCTGCATTGTGATGTTTTTTATGGTTATGGGTTTGGATCTATTGGGTGTTCCCCTTTCCCTCGCCCCTTCGCCCACCTATCGGTCCCGGTTCATGTTCTTGTTGTGTCCGTCTGTTTTTTTTTTTCTGTTGGGTTTGGCCTTGTTGCATGTATGGTCTCAGCCTTTAGGAGTTTCCGTGGGGTAGTGTGTTTGGCTTTGGTTCGTTTTGATGTGTTATATGGTCGAGCTCGTTGGTCTTGAAGTGGTCGTTTGATCTGTTGCTTGTCACCGTTTGTATGAGTTCATGGCTGGAGGGTGTATTTCCTTTTGTTACGGAAGTGACTTGGTCGGGCGGGGATCTAAATGGATAGGGGTTTGGTAGTGGTGATTGGTTGGGTCGGATGCGGTGGTCCACACCACCATCTTATGTTGTCTAATCCTTGGTTTTTTTGTGTCTTGTTATTCTAAATAATAACCTTCTATCGGATTTTTTAGGTATTTTGTCCCATTATCCTTGGGCTTGTAGCTTTAGTTATGTTTATTATGGTCCAAATAAATCTAAATAACAAGGTTATGTGCTTAGTCGGCAGCTTTGGTACTTTCTATGTGGCATGTGTTAACTATTGCAGGAATAATTGCTTCTCTAAAGCCTTAAAGGAAGATTTGTGCGTGGTTCGTGTTGGATCTAGACGATGCTTTGAAGCAATCATGGACAGAAGATGGGTTGCGGGCTTTCCATTGATATGGTTTTTCTGTATGCTGGCTATTCTGATCTGCCATTTATGTGACTGTAGAGCTCGTTCGGCTTGGTGTAGAAGTTCATTCTCCATCGGGATTTCATTCCCCTCCGGAAGCAGCCTCTCGTCCGTTATCCACCTTTCATTCCTACGCTCTTGTGGCGTAAGTACACCTTGCCCTCGTCACTCCGCACCTCACATGCATTGGCGGATTTCAGGAGATCTCAATGGCTTGCAAGACGTGGAAAAGGAGGCTTGCGCTCGCTACTTCGTTCTCCACCAAAATGATTTCAATATCCGACGTTTTCTTCCAGTAGTGTTAAATATTTGTACAATAGTGATGTTAAATTACGAGTGTATTAAGGGCTTAATATCCCCTAACATTGTGTAATTGCATCTTTTTTACCGTTGCCAAAAAAAAAATAATCACACCCACAAAATGTAAAAAAGTCTTGTCCAATTCCTCTCTTTAACATTTAGCACACTACATTCATTCAATTTGTTGGATAATAAATTTTCATTTAGGACAGATATTATGCAATTTAAGCTTAAGCTGAATCAAATATATACCAAATCACTCGCTAATTGCGTACAAAATACAAGAAATTGTGCTTTTATTACCACCATATGATAACATTTGACCCGACTTAAGATTAAGACGAATAGTTGTCGTCTTAAGTAAGACTTTGTCAATGATTTCTTTATTTGCGAGCACTAAAATCCCAACTCGATATAATAATAATCGTGAAATCGATTTTTGTTAGCATTAAAACTGTCGTACAATACTCTTTACATAATAAAATCAAAAACAGTTCTAACACACTATATACTTAGCCAAGTCTTTCAAAATCCGTGCGGCGCACGGGAAACTTACTAGTAATGTTGTTTTAAAATAATTATGTGTTATTTCCAGTTTTGAGTGATAGCAAAGTACTGAAGAGGGAGGATGAGGAAGAAGTTTAGGGAAGTTCAAAAACGCGTTTACACCATTTGCAGCCGGGAGTTTGGAGAATCAAGGAGGCAGTAAATTGTTTTATAAGATATATGTCATTGCAAGAGCGTTTGATGTGTGGAAGTACACGGCGAAGAAGTGGCGTGACAGAGCAATAAAATCAAAGCTTTTGGTTTGCAACAGAGATGAATTCACTCAAAGGAAAAATGAGCGAGCGAGAGACAAACAAAGAATAAATGGAAGGAGATGCTAGAGGGAATTCAAAGAGAAAAAAACAAAGTAAGGAGGTTTCAGGGGCTAGGATTAGGTTATTTATAAAGAATAATGGTGATTAATTAATTGACCGATTTCACGAGTGTCACAATCACGAGATTATTTCGGTTAAGGATAGAGAATTTGAAAAGTTGTCGTGCAACATAACAAATTATCCCAAAAGGATAATTGTTTATAACTCAATGGTTCGACTTTGAAGCTTGCAGAAATGCAGGAGTTGAGAGGTCCTGGGTTCGACTAATAGCTGGGGCGATGATCACTTGGCCACTGCAGCCCCCGAAGGGGGTGGCTTACATGGTCCATGTGGTGGTGCGGGAATGCATGGGCCCGGGGGGGATTCAACCCCCTCGTCAAAAAAAAAAGGAAAAAAAAACTAAAAAAGTAATTGATAGTATCCGACTATGTGTCAATAATTATTTTTATTTTTTCCATGTAACTGAACTAAAGTTAACGTAATAGATGATATTCCTTTGTTTGACTTATAGTTGAAAATAAGAGCAACAAGGACGTAAAAAATGTGCAAGGAACACATAAATGGATTTGAGAACATTGGAGCTAGCTTAACTTATTTTAAGAACTTTCAAAGAGATGTTAAATGCTTCATTCATGAACGGGAAGGTCAGTTATTCATGGATCATTTTAAGGAGATGGTTGAAAAAGGGAAAGGGTTCTACTTAGCTTAGACTATAACCTTGACGATGATGATAGGCTTAGAAAGGGTATTTAGGCTGACGAGACAACCTGAAAGAACTACTTTGTCATTGGCGATGCGGTGTCCCTTGACCCCGTACCTACTCGTCCATTAAATAGTCTATGATTTTCACCCCGTTCAGAGGACTTGATCACCATAAACAATCGGTTACATTTGTAGGGGCTCTTATTGCAAAGGATAACTTCGAATCGTTCAATTGATGGGTTTTCAGCCGCCTTTTAATTGCAATGGGGGTGGGGGTAAAGAACCCGAGTATCTTATCAAAGATCATGATTTAGGTATTATTAAATATATCTATCCCCCTTGTTTTCACAAAAGCACAACGCCGATTTTAGATGTGGCATATGATGAACAAGGTGCCGAGTAAGTTTGGGTGACCATGAGAGATTATTGTAACTTTTAAATAAATTGAAAGATATATTTATTATATGGGACGAAGAGCTTTAAGCAGCAGCTTTTGAATCTAGTTGGGTGAATAATATAATAGCATGAACTTGGTGACAATCCTTGGTTGGCAGACATACGCTATAAGGGACCAGTGGGAGATGCGACACTGAAGGAAGTTAAATATGGGGCTGCTATGAGGACAACGCAAAGATCGGAGAGAAAAATATATATATTTTATAAGGTTTAAGCACAAACCAGGT
Organism: Heliosperma pusillum; assembly: GCA_022085475.1. Classification (NCBI taxonomy): domain Eukaryota; kingdom Viridiplantae; phylum Streptophyta; class Magnoliopsida; order Caryophyllales; family Caryophyllaceae; genus Heliosperma; species Heliosperma pusillum. The sequence goes on along the minus strand of JAIUZE010007464.1, from coordinate 25,880 downwards.
ACGTTGGTTGAGTTTTGGATGCATTTTGAAAGCACTATGGACCAACGAAGACATACGTAGAAGAAGCTTGAAAACCTTTGTAACCTGCAAGACCATGTCTAACCAAGCACATTTCATTAATCAGTAACAAGTAGCAAGGACAATACACGAGCTTCAAGCCTCGTTAAAGACCAAAAACATGTCTTTTGAACATCTTACAAAGATATTAGCCAAGAGGGTAAGAATGGATTAAGGACTTGTCATCATCAATATAATAGGTTCAATACGCTGTCTTTTGATTGTTAACATTTCATATGATTATGGATTCTATTGTTTGCTTAGTTTCATGAGTCGTTGTTGAGGATAAAGGTCGGGATTGTGTTTATGTGATGGTTTTGGTGTTGTGCGAATTTCGAGGACAAAGTTTAAGGAGGGAAGACTGTAATACTCTGTATTTTAAATGAGTTACTCGGTCGAGTACAAGCGGTACTAGGTCGAGTTTGAGTACTCGACCGAGTGTCATGGATTGAGTAGTAGTTTGGGTTTGAGTATACTCATTTCGAGTGATTACAAGACTGAATGATATGGATACTCGGTGGATTAGAGGCACTTGGTCTTGTGAGTAAGCTTACTCGATCGAGTAAGCCGATTCATTGACGGTTTTCCAACGGTTAATTTCATAATTTAAGGAGAATGTTACATTATTACGCTTAATGAGTTCGTAATCTTATTCTTAAACCCTAAAATCTCTCTTGACATCTTCTAATCACATTTCTCATTCCTTAATCATTCATTGGTGAAGATCGATCGTAGATCGTGTTTGTGACTTCATTATTTTTCCTCTTTCGCATCTCCATTGTTATAAAGTTATTCTTTATTATTCTTATTAGAACTGTTTTTGACCCAAACACTAAAATTTGGGGAAAGGGGAATGTAAGCGATTATAAGGGTGTTTAGTAATCATTATGCGATTATGTTGTGGATCATTTCTAAGGCTTCTTTGTTAATTTGGATTATTGCTAAGGTAGGATTTTCATACTCAATTTAAGATAATATATGAATGGTTGTATGATATGATGATCATTGATGTTGTTGTTCATGACTGCTGATGATTGAGTTGATTGTTTGTGATTGTGTTCCTTGGAGTTTGGAGGCTTATAGTTTGTAAAGCAGCTTCGAAGGTTGGCGTCACCCTTGAAATTGTTCCTTGTGACTTTCGCTACGAAGGAGGATGTACAGATTAAGGATCTTGGTTTACTCACTTTTTTTAGGGCAGAGGTGATGTGTGGTGGTACGGAGCCTATTGGGTGACCCATAGGTGGGATAGATGGGCCTAGGAAAGGTAACCCATTGGAATACGGGGCATAGGTGTTCCGTGATTTAGCCCGGACACTGGCATAGGTGACCTAGATATATCTCTGGGGTTATTTGATATGAGATTGACAAGATTGGTGGTCTCGTGGTGGTGTAGCTTATGATGCTTATGTGATGGTGTTGTACCTATCTATGCATATGATTATTTGAGTTAGTTGTTGTTGAACCTATTTGCTTGATGATGACATGTCCTAAATACTTGCCCCATGAATTAATGTGCGTTGGCTAGTTATGTAATATAACAGGTTTGCAAGGATCGTCATTCGCTGAAGAGAGCATGAAGCATCGATCTCAGTTCGTCATTGGTGTCTAGCAGTTTGTAAAGGGAAAAAGCTTAAGTCACACTTGTTGCCTGAACTAAACAGTTCAAGGAACTGTTCAGTTAAGTATTTGTTCATAAGGCACAACAAACTTAATTTCAGATTGACTTGCAAAATCTTTTCCTCATTTAATCTTGCTGGACGTAACAACTCAATTGGAATTCCTCCAGAATTTCTTTTAAAAGTTGCTTGAATAAAAAGAAGGAAATATTATTAAAACATATTTTAGTTAGGAGTTTGAGATAATATAAAAGATTGCATATCTTTTTATTATCTTATTCTTCCTTATTTTAAGAGAGTCCTAAACCTAATAGTTTTCTATAAATAAGAGAGTTTTATTTTCAGAAAACTTCAACCTTTGACCAAAGCAAAAACGTACAGCAAGATTTCTTATGCAAAAATATTTTTGAGTCAAAATATTTTATGAGCTTAAAAGATTGTTCCTAATGAATATTATCAAGTACTTAAACTATTTCATCTCTAGGCAATAATTGTTCTCCATTGTTCTAACTTGTGAACCTTATAAGGAGACAATAATCATTGTAACTTTCTAATTTGTGAGTGAGTGTTTATTTGGGTTGACAGGCTAAATCGCACACCTAATCAAAGATAACCAACTGGCCTAAACTAATGCAGTAGAGGACGTCGGGATCGTATCCACAGGGAGACTAAAGAAATTCTATTCGCTAATTAATAATCTGTCTAAGTAACAAATTGGGTTTAAATTGTGTGTTTTCTAAACTACAAGTAGTGAAGGGAAGAGAAATAAAGCAAGAAAGTTTATTGAAATATGATAAGAGAAATAGCTAGGATATCGGGTTACCACGGTCAACGATGGTCAATGATAGAATTAGAAGATTAACATAAACATGGTCTGAAGGGTAAGGAATAGTTCCTTTCGGTCTACTATTCACCCTAGAATTACTAATTTAGCTTTCGCTCTAATTAGGGCATTCTATTGTTCGCTGCAAGTTCTACCTATTCCATATCTTACGATCTAGGTCAAGGTTTAACAAACTAATAAATCAGTCGCATGCATTTAACCAATTTACTAACAATTAATGCAACAATTAACAATACAAACCAATTGTTATGACTTAACTAATAATCTAATAATTATACCGTCACATAACCGCGGTTCCCCTAAATCCTAGCATAGAAGAATTAGCTACTCATGTTGTATCTAATGTAATTAACTACAACAATAAGAATTGAATTAAACATGGCTAAAGACAACAATTAATAGAAAAAGAAATTAATGAACGAGAATGAATAACAAAGACAAGAATAAGAGAAAAGGAATTAATATAAAAGAAGATTTAATACCAAAAGGAGGGAGAAAGATCGATTCAAAGTATTAGATCTGAAGTTGCTAAAGAAACGTAGAATGTTTAACAGTGTAAAAAGATAACCTAATTGTTCTGTCTTATAAGGCTTAAATACTAAATCCATAAGCTAGAATGATTAAGTAACTAATGGGCCAGTGCCACGAAATAACTGTCTGATTACTAGAATTAGTCGATCGACCAAATGGTGTAGTCGATCGACTAAAAAGGATGCCGTGATGATTTTAGTCGATCGACTAATGAGCTCTGTCGATCGACTAAATTCTTCAAGTGGTCGATCGACAACTTCAGGTAGTCGATCGACTAAAAGTCTGGCGAATTTCCTGCAATGCGCACCGAACTTCAAGAGGCCGCCATTTCTTCGTTACTTGGTCAAATCATGCATTTTTGGTGGCGTTAGAAAGCTAAGAGGATAAGCTTTCATCTCCAATTGGAATCATTGGATTATCAGTTGTAGATCTTGAGATATGGTTCTTCAAAGTTGACACTAGTGACATAAGGCTCTTGAAATTCCTTCAACTTTACTTTGTTGATAGGATTTGGCTTGCATTTGCTCCTTTTTGGGTAATAACCTATAAAACTACAACACAACCCAAAGTAGCAAATAGTGGAATAATAATAGCTAAAAGCTACGTAGTAAGCATAGAAATGCGTGTCAAATAAGAGAATAAATGCATATGAAAGACACGCATCAAACCTCCCCAAACCAAACCCTTGCTTGTCCTTAAGCAAGCAAAGACTTAAGTCAATAAACCCATCAAATGGAACGAAGAAAAAGCTCAGAGCTAACTATACTTCTAGTGTCTAAACCCGTTTAATGCATAAAAGCTAACACCAAGGCACTAAACCAAATGCAAACGAGTTAGATCAATGATAAAAGAAATTGAACTGTTGACCTTCCAAGACTTGTATATATCGGACTCTCACGGCTCACTCATCACTCATTCAAAGCACATGGTGAGAAAATTTGTAAGATAAGAGAGAAAATAGTCACTCACCTAACTGCGACCTATAAGAGCATGCATGCAATTTAACATGATAAATACCTCTATCGACCGTACATACGCATTCCAACCAAAGTGGACCAAGACACATGCCGAGGACTTACATATAGTGTAAGGTGAGGTAATTGGGTAAAAAGGGGCAAAATAGATTTTGGATATGTGGAGGTAAAGCCAAGCTAGTACAACCGTAACCAATTAGTACATTCATCCGCCTTATAAACTCAATCTATAATTAAGATCGATGCCAAATTCGGCATAACTCAATACACACAACACGACTCCCCAAAAATGTATAAAGACAAGCATGGGCGTATAAACATTCCTCTTTCTTTTCTTTTTCAACACTCAACAACTTGTTTATTTCATGTTATTTCTTTTTTCAGAGTGTTGGTATTTTTTCTTTTTTCCTTTCTTTTTCATTCTTTTTCATTCTTTTTTTTTTCATCTTCATTCTCAAATTAGCAACCCTCTTCTCATTGCAAAGCTGAAATACCAAACCAACGATCAAATACGTACCCAATACAAACAATTAAACTAGCTTGACTAAGGTAGGCTAATTTTGGATTGTAGTTAAAAGTTGGGTCAAAATAGGTTAATTTGGCTAGTGAAGTTTAAGGGTAAAATATGAGAAAAAAAAGGGTTTGCCTCTCCACATGTGTCACCTTCCACAACCCGAATGCATACAGGCACAAAGAGGTAAATGTCATGCTTATGCAAATTAATGTTACATGCCTTATAAGGAGTCTTACTCACATCCTAGATGAAACTGATCATGAATGTCATCAGTTTATGAAGGCTCTAATTCCTTAGAATGTTTAAGTAGGTTGCCGATATCAAGTCAAGTCTATTCGTTCAGTAAATTTTAATCAAAAACTCGTAGATTATGCAAATGATTATACAGGATGGCATTAACGATGCAAGGCTTAGACTAAAGTAAAAGCATAGATGCGGTTTCATCATTGTTATCAACCGTTCCGACTCGACCTAAATGCAAAAATAACCATGTTTTTGTATTTTGATGATTTTTCAAATTTTTTTTTGTTTTGATTATATTCAAACTAAATAAACAATGCATGCAGAAATGAAATAAATATGAAAGCGGAAATGCAATAAATAATGCAGATGCAGTACAAGACAGATGCATACCCTCCCCAAACCAAATCACACAATGCCCTCATTGTGCTCATCATACAATCAGCAGCATAAAAATATAAGGGAAAAGGGGATGCAAGACTAGATAAATGCAGACGGAAATAAAGAATTGTAAAGAAAACTCACAAATATATACAAGAACGACCTCCCCAAACCGACAAATAACAGGGGAGGTCGTAGCTAGCTGCTACTAGTCTGTACCATAGTACTAGGATTTAGACTCAGTACCGTCTTGGGCCTCCTCATCTCCACTTAAGATAACATGAATCAAGACAACTCAAAGCTCGAAGAAGTTGGTCAAATTCATTTGAGTGCGCGTCCCAGAAGCATATATAAGAGCAAGGCAATGTATAAACATATAGGAGTAAAAATAGTGATTTGCCTAGCGAATGTGATGTGTCTTTCGAATATTCAATGAAGGTAAATTCAACATACAAGGGTATATCAAATTTATCCTTAAACGATAATTTCGAAGGGGAAAACGTAGGGAGCGCAGCGACATATAACATTGAAGATACACGAGTGAAAACAACATGCTTTGACGAAACTTCTATGTGAGGCGGGGGAGTCAAATGGGTAGTAGGAGAATATGGGTAGGCATCCCAAATACAAGGGGTGGTAAAGCCAATTGTGTCGACGAGGTCTTCCATGATAAGCTTATCTACCATATCGTCATATGAGTCCCATTTTACTTCAAGACCTTCATATCTCACATCCTCGTCATCCTTATCCCAAGACTCGTCACAAAAGGGGTATTCTAGAGTATCCGTCAAGTCTTCCTTATGTGTATCACTTTCTGTAAGATTGTCATAAAGGGGTTCTTGATTATCCTCAAAGAATGGGTTATAACTGAGCATATGGTCTTCTCCTCTACGTTTCTATCAATATCATTTATATTCTTATCAATGGGTTCTATAGTCTCACCCACGCTCTCATCTATGTCTGACTGAAATGAAAAAGTGGGTTTAATGCATTCAAGTGCAAGCCAATCAAAGAAACAAAGGACATCTTCAATATTCTTACCACCATAATCTCCCAAACCCATGGAGTCAATATAGGCTTGGGTTTTTTTGTTCATACCTCTTATGATGGTCAGGCACACACTAAGTCGCGGGAGTGTGTCTTCACAGTTATGAGAACGCATCCAATCCTTCCATCTATGCACGTAACTGTGGAAGTTCTCATCTTCACCCTGTAGAAACTGGATGGAAATCATTAGAACGGTCTCAAGGAACTAAAGTTCCCTGAGACAAAAGACAGACTACAAAAAAAGCAAATAAAATAACACCGTCTCCCCGGCAACGGCGCCAAAATTTGACAGGCTAAATCGCACACCTAATCAAAGATAACCAACTGGCCTAAACTAATGCAGTAGAGGAAGTCGGGATCGTATCCACAGGGAGACTAAAGAAATTCTATTCGCTAATTAATAATCTGTCTAAGTAACAAATTGGGTTTAAATTGTGTGTTTTCTAAACTACAAGTAGTGAAGGAAAGAGAAATAAAGGGAAGAGAAATAAAGCAAGAAAGTTTATTGAAATATGATAAGAGAAATAGCTAGGATATCGGGTTACCACGGTCAACGATGGTCAATGATAGAATTAGAAGATTAAAATAAACATGGTCTGAAGGGTAAGGAATAGTTCCTTTCGGTCTACTATTCACCCTAGAATTACTAATTTAGCTTTCGCTCTAATTAGGGCATTCTATTGTTCGCTGCAAGTTCTACCTATTCCATATCTTACAATCTAGGTCAAGGTTTAACAAACTAATAAATCAGTCGCATGCATTTAACCAATTTACTAACAATTAATGCAACAATTAACAATACAAACCAATTGTTATGACTTAACTAATAATCTAATAATTATACCGTCACATAACCGCGGTTCCCCTAAATCCTAGCATAGAAGAATTAGCTACTCATGTTGTATCTAATGTAATTAACTACAACAATAAGAATTGAATTAAACATGGCTAAAGACAACAATTAATAGAAAAAGAAATTAATGAACGAGAATGAATAACAAAGAACGAGAATAAGAGAAAAGGAATTAATATAAAAGAAGATTTAATACCAAAAGGAGGGAGAAAGATCGATTCAAAGTATTAGATCTGAAGTTGCTAAAGAAACGTAGAATGTTTAACAGTGTAAAAAGATAACCTAATTGTTCTGTCTTATAAGGCTTAAATACTAAATCCATAAGCTAGAATGATTAAGTAACTAATGGGCAAGTGCCACGAAATAACTGTCTGATTACTAGAATTAGTCGATCGACCAAATGGTGTAGTCGATCGACTAAAAAGGATGTCGTGATGATTTTAGTCGATCGACTAATGAGCTCTGTCGATCGACTAAATTCTTCAAGTGGTCGATCGACAATTCAGGTAGTCGATCGACTAAAAGTCTGGCGAATTTCCTGCAATGCGCACCGAACTTCAAGAGGCCGCCATTTCTTCGTTACTTGGTCAAATCATGCATTTTTGGTGGCGTTGGAAAGCTAAGAGGATATGCTTTCATCTCCAAATAGAATCATTGGATTATCAGTTGTAGATCTTGAGATAGCTCTTCAAAGTTGACACTAGTGACATAAGGCTCTTGAAATTCCTTCAACTTTACTTTGTTAATAGGATTTGGCTTGCATTTGCTCCTTTTTGGGTAATAACCTATAAAACTACAACACAACCCAAAGTAGCAAATAGTGGAATAATAATAGCTAAAAGCTACGTAATAAGCATAGAAATGCGTGCCAAATAAGAGAATAAATGCATATGAAAGACACGCATCATGGGTACGGGTGGTACTCGAGTCGCACAAACGGGTTGATTGTGGGGATTTTCTTTGTAATCGGGTTTGACTATAAGGAAGATATTTAATAAGAGCGATAGTGGACGTAGACCTTTAGAGAGTAGGTTGAACCACTTAAAAATCGGTGTGTTCTTCTTTTTGCTCGTTGTTCTTCATACTCGCATTTAATTTCGTTCTTTAATCGGTTCGAATCAGTACTTCAAAGAATTCACTGTTTTAAACAGTCCGCTGAACTGTTTAATTTGCATGTGTCCTGTTTCTGCATCGATCAGTTTTGAGTTGTGTGTTTTTAATTATTAAATCGGTACTTAATTCACCCCCTCCCTCTCTTAAGTATTGGATCCATAAACTCAACAATTGGTATCAGGGCCTCGTGCTCTTGATTGCTTTACCGCAAAGAGTTTAATCCTTTTAGAGTTTATCTTTTCTCTTTTATTTTGCTTAAATGAAATCCAGATCTGTCAAATGTCCTGTCTTCGATGGCACGGACTATGGCTGGTGGAAAAATAGAATGACGCATTTCATTCAAGGAACTGAACATGAGTGTTGGGCAATTATTAAAAGTGGCCCTCTTGTTATTACGACCACCGATGCAAATGGTGTTGAAAGTCCTAAAGCAAGAGAGGCCTACACAGCCGATGACTATAAGAAGGCAGAAAAGAATGCTCGAGCAATATCCCTTTTATAATCTGGTCTTATAAATGAGGAGGTTGGCCGTATTGCTGGTTGTAAGACGGCTAAGCAAATTTGGGACACTCTCGAGTTAGCCCACGAGGGAACATTGCAAGTGAAGAAATTTCGTAATGATCTATTAATGCAACAATACGAGGCCTTCAAAATGCAAAAAGATGAATCGATTAAAAGCATGTCTTCCCGATTTTCTAGCATAACCAACGAACTTTCAAATCTTGGTCGCTCTTTTCAAATTGAGGACATTGTCCGTAAAATTTTAAGAAGTTTAACCAAGAGATGGCTAGCCAAGGTCACAGCCATTGAAGAAGGCAGGGACTTAACTACTCATACCTATGCAGCCTTAATGGGATCTCTTATGGCACATGAAATAGCCCTTGATGATACCGAAGAGAGGCCCAAGGCTAAGGGTCTGGCCTTGAACGCCTTCTCAAGTGATAATGAAAGTGATCTTGAGGAGGAAGTTGAGTTATCTAAGCGTATTGCAAAGATAATCAGAAAACAAAATCAAGGGAAGTTCGAAAATTTTACACCAAAGAAATCTGCTCCTTCTACTTTTTCTTCTTCTTCATCTCGTTCTATGTCTAGAATGGGTTGCTTTAAATATGGAGACCGTGATCATCAGATCTGAAACCGTCCCAAATGGGAAGAAGTAAAGTCTATAGATAAACGTGAGAAATCTAAGCAAGAGTACAAACGTGCAATGATTGCTGTTGTGTGGGGTGAGTCTGAATCCGAGGACGATGAACCGCCTAAGGAAGAAAAGGAAGAGAAACTATGTCTTCGATCCACTTACAAGCCCAAGCCACAAAAGAACTCATACAAAGATGATATTAGATGTCTTATGGCCCATACTGACAATTCCGAAAGTGAATCTGACGACGAGGTATGTCTTTCTGATCTCAAGACTCGTGTTAGATCTCTGTCAAAAGAAACAATAATTAGGCTTCTTGACGAGACCCTAGACACTAGTTATGACCAAAGTAAACGTCTGGATGCAATGCAAACTGAGATTGAAAGTATCGCGGAAGAAAATGTCAAGTTAAAACGTCATCTGAAATATATTGAAAAACGAATTGTTGAACAGACTGTTCATTCCGAAGTTATCACTGAAAATGAATCGCTAGTCAACAAGATACAAGCTTTAACTAACGGACTGGATGAAATAAAAAATATGCATGTTAAAAGAGGTACCACATACTCTGAGTTCAATATTAAATTTGATAGACTCAATGTTGACTATGACGATCTCCTTAACAAGAGCAAGAGACTTCTCAGAAAAAATCGATAACCTTGAAATCGACCTAAGAAATGCTAGGAATGTCACCGCTAAATAGGAAGGAAGTAATACCGTCCTTGACTTCTTAGTTAACCAATCCAGTAATACTAAGAAGGTAGGATTAGGGTATGAATCTTGTTCTAACTTCAAGCTAGATGATCCTCAATATCATACAGTTTGGGTTCCTGGACAGAAAGTAAACAGATCACCGAACTGTTCAATTCAGAATGCTTCCAGCAATGTCTATTTCAGAAAGCCTGAACCCGTAGAACGTGACTTTCGTAAACGTATGTAAGTATGTCGGCCTACCTGAGTATACTTTGTGCAAATTTTGTGGGAAAACAGGACACGTATTTAATGCTTGTAAGAAGCGGTAAGGTTACTTGAAACAAAGTTATAAGATTGTCAAGAAAATGTGGATTCGAAAGGACTTATTATCACAAGTGACTAACCAAAAGGGACCCAAGTTAATTTGGGTACCCAAGTCCAAAGTATAATCTGTTTTGCAGGCTAAAGTGAGAGGGAGAAACATGCATTGATCAAATAAATTTCGTTGCTCAAGGTGCATATGGATGATGTCTTTGACCTCTCACATAGAGCCTACAAAGTGGAGGTGTGATACATAAATTGGTAAGGTGTTTCAAGTTTATTCACACTTCAAGAAAGAATGATGAACAAAAAAGAACAAGAGATAGCCCACGAGAACTTGATGAGCAAAATCAGAAGCGTTTTAAACAGTCCACTAAACTGTTCTTATAGGAGCGATCTCAAGTTCAGGGGGAATAGAACAGTCAATGACACTGTCCAATCAGACATTCGACAGTTCAAAGGGATTAAATAAGACGAGCTAAATCAATTTGAACGGAGCAAAGTATGGCACTTGGAACCACGACCAAAAGATCGTTTTGTCATATGAACCAAATGGGTAAGCCAACAATTATGGGATTACGTTATGATTATTATTTGTGTGCCTATTCTTTGTGATAACATGGGTGCAATTAATACTTCATAAAATCATGTTCAACATCCTATGGCAAACTTTCTTCGTGACATGGTAGAAAAAGGGAACATTTGCTTAAAAGTTTATAAAACCAAAGATCAGTTATCCGACTTTTAATTACTAAACCTTTAGCAAGGGAACAGTTTGAGTAAATCTGATTGGAATTTGGTCTATTAAACTGTAGCTCGTAGTTAATGATCCACTAAAATTTTCCTCTATGAGTGACTAGAAAAAGAGTTGTTGTGTCATTAAGTTGGTAATTCTCCATTAGTTATGGAACATGGTTGTAGTTTGCCTAGTCTGGTCCTCTTCTCATAGACTAGTAACGGGTTTGACAATTCGGTGTTTGTACTTAACTTGCATATCCATTAGTTCTCAAATAAAGGCAAAATCCAAATAACCCAAAGATAAGCCAAAACAACCCAGAACTTACCAAACCGAAATTGGACAGTCCTCTGCACTGTCCAGTTGAGAACCCAGAACCCAAACCTTGTTTTACCAAAACCTATCTACAATAGATAAGAATTACCAAATCAATTTGACTACCCATTTTAACCTACAACCCAAAACTAATTTATACCTTCACCTAATTGATTTGGTTTGAGTATATTGCACTTGAGTTTCTTTTTTTCATGCCATTTTTAATATGATAATGATATTTGCACATATTTTCATCTTGCACTTTCATCGGGGATTTTTGATGATGCTATAACTTTTTAGGGAGATTCTCATTACAATACAAATTCTTATGAGAAATGAGAGGGTGCTAAAAAAAAGTGAAAAAAAAGGAAGAAAAAAAAATTAAAAATAATTAAAAAAAAAAAAAATAATGTAGAAGAAGAATTATGAGCACTATGTAATGATTTAGTTTCTCATTAATTTCAAATCCCCTAAGTTTTCTTGTTCTTCAAAACTTCATATGAATGTCTGTTGATATCTTTTGCTACAAAATTTATTCATGAAGTTAGATATTCATGTACTTTTTATACTCATAATCGAAGTCAATTCTAACCTAATCACATCAACCAAAACTCTCATAACTTGCCCTCCCTAGATCTATCCCTTCAAATCAGCCAAACCCATCTTTTGCCTATTCTTTTTTTGTGGATATGTTTGTATATGGTGCTCTCGTTGATTATTTTGAACTAGTTATTATGATGTCTATGTGGACTGTGTGTCGGTAGCTATTTCCTTGTCTTTGTGGCAATGGGTGTGCGTTGACTATTTTGACTCTCTTTCTCTTTTTGATGATGTCAAGAGGGGGAAATAGTAGTGGATCTCGTACATGGTGGATCTCATACCTAATAGCTACTAATCTTGAGACCTTTGACTATGAAGTTTTTCTCTTAGCGTTTCGAAAAACTAAAGGTTCATTTCAACTATGCTGATCTTAGACTGTTTCCTATTTCTATCAATTGTCATGATTATTATTGTTTTAATAATCTTGTGTTGAGGGGGAATTTATCACTAAAGACTTGCCATCATCAAAGGGGGAATTTGTTGAACCTATTTGCTTGATGATGACATGTCCTAAATACTTGCCCCATGAATTAATGTGCGTTGGCTAGTTATGTAATGTAACAGGTTTGCAAGGATCGTCATTCGCTAAAGAGAGCATGAAGCATCGATCTCAGTTCGTCATTGGTGTCTAGCAATTTGTAAAGGTGAAAAAGCTTAAGTCACACTTGTTGCCTGAACTAAACAGTTCAAGGAACTGTTCAGTTCAGTATTTGTTCATAAGGCACAACAAACTTAATTTCGGATTGACTTGCAAAATCTTTTCCTCATTTAATCTTGCTGGACGTAACAACTCATTTGGAATTCCTCCAGAATTTCTTTTAAAAGTTGCTTGAATAAAAAGAAGGAAATATTATTAAAACATATTTTAGTTAGGAGTTTGAGATAATATAAAAGATTGAATATCTTTTTATTATCTTATTCTTCCTTATTTTAAGAGAGTCCTAAACCTAATAGTTTTCTATAAATAAGAGAGTTTTATTTTGAGAAAACTTCAACCTTTGACAAAAGCAAAAACGTACAGCAAGATTTCTTATGCAAAAATATTTTTGAGTCAAAATATTTTTATGAGCTTAAAAGGTTGTGCCTAGTAAATATTATCAAGTACTTAAACTATTTCATCTCTAGGGAATAATTGTTCTCCATTGTTCTAACTTGTGAACCTTATAAGGAGACAATAATCATTGTAATTTTCTAATTTGTGAGTGAGTGTTTATTGGGGTACGGGTGGTACTCGAGTCGCACAATCGGGTTGATTGTGGGGATTTTCTTTGTAATCGGGTTTGATTATAAGGAAGATATTTAATAAGAGCGGATAGTGGTTGTAGACCTTTAGAGAGTAGGTCGAACCACTTAAAAATCGGTGTGTTCTTCTTTTTGCTCGTTGTTCTTCATACTCGCATTTAATTTCGTTCTTTAATCGGTTCGAATCAGTACTGCACATAATTCACTGTTTTAAACAGTCCGCTGAACTGTTTAATTTGCATGTGTCCTGTTTCTGCATCGATCAGTTTCGAGTTGTGTGTTTTTAATTATTAAAAAAGTACTTAATTCACCCCCTCTCTCTCTTAAGTATTGGATCCATAAACTCAACAATTGGTATCAGGGTCTCGTGCTCTTGATTGCTTTACCGCAAAGAGTTTGATCCTTTTTGAGTTTATCTTTTCTCTTTTATTTTGCTTAAATGAATTCCAGATCTGTCAAATGTCCTGTCTTCGATGGCACGGACTATGGTTGGTGGAAAAATAGAATCACGCATTTCATTCAAGGAACTGATTATGAGTGTTGGGCAATTATTGAAAGTGGCCCTCTTGTTATTACGACCACCGATGCAAATGGTGTTGAAAGTCCTAAAGCATGAGAGGCCTACACTGCCGATGACTATAAGAAGGCAGAAAAGAATGCTCGAACAATATCCCTTTTACAATCTGGTCTTATAAATGAGCAACAGTAGGTCTTGCTTAAGACGGGTCGGATCTTACAACGGGTATTTTGTGAGAGAAAATGGGTAGAGGGGACAAGGTGAGCTCCCCCCATGTGCTCTCCACTCACCCTTGATGGGTATTTTGTGAGAGAATATGGTATCCGTCTTAAGCTTAAGACGGATAGCTCGGTCTGAAATAAGAATTTGTGAATGAGCAATATCCCTTTTTCAGTGCCGTATCAATCGATTACCTAGCATCCTCAAGACAACTTGCCCCTTCTATCATACATAGCCCTCTCATTTAAATTTGGATTAAACAACTCTTTGACGACCTAACTAAAACTCTTTGATATCAAGCATCAACAATTTAGGTCAGCAAGCATAAGTTATTTTTTGCACTTATGTCTCAATGAATTGTTTAGTTATGATTAAAATATTTCTTACCTGAATAAAAAAAGGTAAATAAATAACTGAAACGGATGGAGTAACGAAAAAATAGAAAAGGCGGCAAGGATAAGAGTTAGTAAGCTAAGTTCTATCTTAACTGAAATACATTTCCTATGTATTTATCTTTAGTTTGAAATTCAATAAGATTCAAAATCTATGTCTAATGAGTCAACTACTTGCTATTTTTTCTTCAGATACCCTGTTCTTCCTCCCTATAAGACCTACTACAAACTAGAAAGTAGATGAAATTGAGCAAGCTCAAACCTGCAAGAACCCAATAGAAGTAATCGTAATGACCCTTATTTGGGTCACTTGACAGCCAACTCTCCTTACCACCTTGTTTAGTAACATAATTCAGGATGCTCACTATCAAACTCGCAACCAAGCTTGAAACACTCATAGATAATCCGAAAAGACTTGAAGCTATGCTTGACATGCTTCGAGGAAACTTGGAGTAAAAAAACTCAAGCTGAGCAATCGATGTAATCCCTTCTGCTAAGCCGATAAGGCACACGTGTGGTACTAGCCACAATGCCGACATTGGTATAACCAAGTTTCCTTCCCTAGTAGCGCTACCTCGACGAGCATTCTCCACAAAGCCAGCTACCACCATACATGCGAAAGAAAGTAGTAAACCAAGGCCCATACGAGTTATGGCGTCTATACCTACGGGCTTACCCATTACTTTAGACGCCAAAGGGATGAACACTCGGCTATAGAGAAGAATCCATAATAAAACAGAGCTAAGTGCAAATGTACCAAAGGATGCACATGGAATTTCAAAGCTTGGTGTAATGAAATGGCGGTCCATAGATTTTGCTTGAACAACTAGAAAGGACGACACGCTTGTATTAGTTACTCCGAGGATAATCCCGGTCGCCCATATTGGGATTATTCTGATGATTGCTTTCAAATCTTCAACTTGATCTATTGTACATAAACTCCATGGATCAAGTGCTATACCGTCGTTTGTAAGATCTTGATGATCTTTCACAATGCATGCCTTGTTCAAGAACCTACCAAAATAACAATGAGACAGTAATAGCCGCAGCATTGACAACAATAATGACGGATTAGTCCGAAAAAGATTTAGTATCAGGTAACACGAATCATGTGAGACCGTCGTCAATCAGGGTCAAACAGATTTGAAAGGAAAAGAAAAACAGTCACTTCTAGAAGTATTTCCTTGTAAATAGTTACCAACAGTTTATTGTAGAAAGTGACAATTGTATTTATAACTTTTTAACATTAAATGGTCATTTTCTATTATACAAATGGGGACATTTTTTTTCTTCTCAAATGAAAATTTGTGGGAAAATAAATATCCTTATGCATACGTTTTTCAAACCCATGTTACGAATACCACCCTTAATTAGAAATTGGCAGCGAAGATAGCTGACATTTGTAGTTAAAATCAATATTGTAAACTCTGCTACCATATAAGAAACTGAAGATATTGAGATTGATAAATAATGTAGTGAAACCGAATGAAACGAACATATGAAGTATTGCGTTAATTACCTTAGTTTCTCAGCTGGGACTTTCAGAACTGAGCCTTTTGCAACATGATAATTGGTGTCCACCCTTAGACAGCTTGAAAACCGGTAATGCCGATTTCTCCATGAAGCAACAACGACTTGGGCTAAACCAGTGAGCATGCTAGACATAGGCTTCATCTTAACATAAAACGAAGAAGCCGAGAAGAAACAAAGAGCCGAAACAAACATCAGTGAGACAGGAATCGCGAACCCAATTTTCCACCCCAAATTATCTTGGATGTAGACAATGCAGGTTAACGCAAAAACCATTGCCAATGTGTTACAAAAGTAGTACCAGCTGACGAAGCTCTCTAAAGATCGTCTACCACCCGGTTTCCCATTTTCATTTAAATCCGACAACAATTGGTCAGCGCCAAAGGCCATGGACGAGGATCTGATTCCGCCAGAACCAATCGACATTAGACCAAGGCCGGTGCATAAATAAACCAGCTGAATTAGTGTCGAAGAAGTTGAGTTAGTTGCTTTTTCTTCATATGACGGTCTTACTCCAGGAATTATAGTAGTCGACCACAGAAGCATCATCCCCTGTGGCATGTTCAAAGTTAGACATTAGTCTAAAATCGATACAAAATCGACTTGATTTATGTTTTCTGAAAAAAAAATTCAAATTTCGTGTCTATGCCACCAGTTCACACTTCAAACCTGTAAACAATGGCAAATTCTCATTTAAGACCGGTATATCCGGCTTAAGTTTATGACGAGCCAAATATCCGTGTGTGTGAAGAATACGACAAAAGCAGAATGCATAAAAGTAAAAGATTTCTCTTATATGCTAATGTGGGATGATATTTGACCCGTTTAATATCAAAACGAAAGCGGAATGCATGAGCAATTACCAGCAGGGCCGAAACGGATCCGAAACCAATCATCTTAAAACGGCCCACATAGGCATCCGCCAGAAAAGCTCCAAGAATAGGTGTGAAATTAGTTGTGGCACACCACAAGAATATGATATTGGAGCTGGTTGCCATGTCCAACCCATAAACTCCCATTAGATACAAAATCATATTAGGTAGAAGACCATAATATGCTGCTCTCTCAAATCCCTCATTTGCTGCATCATTCATAAGTTCCTTATCAATCTAGAATATCATATTAATAGAATATAATACAACTATACATTATGTTGATTAGTTGGTCTTCCTCCAGACGGCCCATTTCATCTTAAATAATAAGAGTATGTTCTAATTATCATTTTATAGCAAAATGTGACCACTTTTTGAAAACAAGTTAACATTAACTGTAACCCTAACTGGACCATTGTGGTTACATTTAACCATAAAATATTCACAAATTGGTCCGTCTGAAACAAGAATTTGCATATGTTAATAAAATAGTTTATGTAAAGTCTATATAGCAGGTAGTTAAATTCGGTATCATTTGATGGTGTACTTTATCCTCCTAGGATCGGCTATAATGTTCAGAATTTAAGGTTATGGGAAGTATATGAATTGTTCCGAAAGTTCAAAATTAAAATTCGAGTTCAAACATTCAAATGTCATTCATCCTACTAAATGAAATAAAGCAAATTTGTAACAAAAAAATGAATTGCCTTAGATTAGACGGAATTTGAACCCCGGCCATCTGTACCACATTTCATGACTTTACCAACTAAAATTACGAAGTAGTTGGTCTCAATTACTGAATTACCCAAAGATTAATGGCAATAGAGTACAAAGAGTGTCGATACTCAAGATCCCATTGATAATTTATTGTTAGATGTGAAATTCTTACTAAATTTTTTACACAAATCTAACTAGGTTATATAGTTGATCCTTCAACTTGTAATCTAGTTCACCTACCAAGATATATACATAAACTTTGACTATTGATATCTCTTGACTATATATGCACATTGTAATACTTGGGATTTTCTCGTGGATACGGCTCAACTTTTTCGTTATTTTTAAGGTATATCCCTCATTTTTTTACAAATAAAACTTTGACTGTTGATATCTCTCGAACTACATATGCATGAGCTCAGAAAACGAAATTTTGTTTTCAGAGCAGTTATCTCATAAAGGCCTTGAATTTAAAAAAAACACGATTTTTGAATTCGTACAAGGGAGTTATTGACGGTCAAAGTTTTTTTAACGTATAAACTTCGACTTAGCATAATTTCCGTCTACGATTTCAGACATCAGTGATTTTATTTCAAACTGAAGATTTTGTAAAGACGGTCAAATTGTAAAAACAAGTTTACTGTTTTCCGAACTTGTAGGCGAGAGTAATTAACGGTTAATGTTTTTTTTTGCGAAAAAAGAAGAATACATCTTTGAAAACATAAAAGTTAAGGGTACAAGCCAGAAAATTTCTTAATAATTTATAGAGACTAAACTTAAATACACCAAAGAATATCAGGGATGACTCAAAAAACAACTAACTAAATTCATTCCAATGAATTCATTGATTATCAACTTGACATGTTCAATTTTGAAGCAAAATATAACCACAAATTCTCATTTCAGATATAAGTATCGGTTTTAAACTTAATACGGGTCAAATAATGACATATTTGTATAGATAGAAGTATAGGACAAATATATTGTCATTTTTTAGACATTTCATTGTTGTCTTATCAATACAAGTGAGATACTACTTGAAACTTATTTAATATATAACAAACTTATACTCTTTGTCTCAGTCCATAATATATACGGGATATTTACTTTATTTTTCTCTAGTTGGGACATAAGGAATATTAATCAATCAAAATTTCTGCATGCAAACGTCTTACAATTAGATGGACTTATTTACTTATATAGTTATATGATCATGACAGTCTTATACAATACTTTTTAAAATAATTCTGAAATTATTTACGAGAGCATATATAAAATCCATACTCTTATGTAAATTATGAATACATGAGTTACCTAAGATAAAGGGTAAAGTTCGTACACCGCCTAGAGAATTTTTGGAAGGGTGATTTAGAAAAGGCTCATTCATCCCTTTCTCTTGATCAATATCTTCATCACGATACTCCATTTATTTTTCGTTATGAATTTCCTTTTAAATATTATTAAAAAGTTAGCAGAAATAAAGGAAATATAAACATAAAAAATATTGGGGAAAGGTTAGAAATTAATAGAGAGTGTGGGCCCGTTGTGCATGGAAATTGAAACAGAAACTATGACGTCCAAAACATCAAACGTTTTTCTCGTAGTTTGTGTTCTACAATGTTTTAAATAAAGTGATTATTGATTATATGAACACAACATATATAAGCAAATGAGACATATATAAGCAAAATGAAGTAGCAATAGTATATCAGAAGAAGATATTTTTGTCATGCATAGAAGAAGGAAACAAAAAAAAATTATAAAGTATCCATTGTGATTTTGTGGATTTCTCTCGATTTCTTTATTAAAAAGTGGGATGATTTACATATCCTTAATCCTTAACTATAATAAAAAGGATAATAATAACAATCAAGTTTCATATACCATTTACGTAAACTTTCATTTCATATATGTCATTTATATTTCAATAAATCATGTTAAAAATGGGTTACATTTCATTACAAGATAAATACAAAATAAATGTGTGACATTTAAGACGAGATGTAACCAGAACAGTTTTTTAAGCTATAACAGTTTCTTAACACAAACGTTCACATTTGTCTTTATAATGACGATATTGAGTCTGTATTCAGCTTGTAATGAAAAGTGTTCGTCTTTAGTGAAAATTGGTGTTGATATTAATAAGCTGTTTGAACAAGAGGATTTCATTTTGAAATACAAATTTTTGTAAATCCACCATTTAGTGATATTAGGATTTAGATTTGAATGGAATCCCCTAGAATTTCAAATCCCCTCTAATATCCCACGTATTTCCAAATTTATCACCTCCAGTTTTCATCTCTCTCTTTCTCCTGCTTACCAACAGTGATTTCATCCCAATTTGTAGGGTTTATGCACAAACTTCTACTACTCTCTGTTTCGGTCAATTATTTTCCTTTCATTTTGGCACAAAGATCAAGGAAAGAGTGAAGGATCATTTCTGGTTTCACTTAATTGATGACAAATGGACAATAATCTTATTGGATAATTAAATTACTCCTATAAACCCAACAATTTACTGAAACACCCTAAAAAGAAAGAAGAATAACAATTGATCGGGTCGAAGGGAGTAATAACTAATTTCGTGTCAACAGCCGCGGTAAAAGAGCAATTTAAGTATGTTATCTTATGTCCTTTTGAAAAATGTTGAAATTTCATTGTAGAATTATATTATCCTTCCCTTTCAATTTTTTATGGCTTATGTATCGAATAATTAATCTATGTTTTGTTGTATATATGATACTCCCTCTGTTCAACTTTTATCTTCTCATTTCAATAAAATACTCTTCACATATATTGGAGAAATGGAAAGATAAAAGTTGAATGGAGGTAGTATATGATTTTCCTGCTGTTTTGATGACCGTATATATTGTAATCGAATTGTGTGATTGTTTATCTAATCAATTTGATTATATGTCATTGAAGTTTTTTTAGTTTTATTTATTAGATATCGTTAAGAGATTGAAGGGAGAATGTTGTGTTTGTATTATTGATTGCATGGTCTATTTGTAATACATAAATGCATCTTTTTAAAGCTTTCATTTGGAATGCAACAATGGAAGATACAATCAACATAGCGAAGCTACAATGGACTATAGGAAATCACAATAGACAATGAATAAACTGCATTGGCCTAATAGATATCCAGCGAATTCTAGATATCAAATTTTTCGTTTACTACCTAAAGAATTTTAATTTATGATTCATTGTTCCAATTTGAAATTCATAATTCCAAATCAAATCCACGTTTCCAAACGCTAGCTAAGCTGATTTTCAATCCATGCCCTTAACAACAACAATTGGCAAATTCTTTTCATTTTTGACAATTATTAACAACAGTTGGTCTCATTGAAGACGGTGCATATTCGTTTTTAATGAAAACGGGTCGGATCCTCTCTCACAAGCAGGCAAGTGAGAGCGCAAATGAAAAACTAAATGAATCCCCACTTGCCCTTCCACTTGCCTCGTTGTGAAAGGAGATCTGACTCGTATTCATTAAAGACGGATATGCGCCGTTTTTCATTAGAATTTCGTTGAATTTGATAGGTGTTTTTTCTTGAGTATTGTGTTGTTTGGTTGCATGTTCACTATAAAAGTGGTTGAACTGGAAATTTATGAATTGGAAAATTCTAAGTTGTTTGTTTGCCCAAAATCATATTATTTGATTTTTCTAATACATAGTCAATTCTTCAATAAGGGAGGAATTTAATTACTACCTAAACCCCTCTTAGAGCTCAATTTTGTAAGAGTACTAAATATGTTATATTAAGTGTGAACGTCCGTGGCTATAGAACATAATAAATACAAGTATTGTAGAGGAAAACACGGGATTCTAAAAACTTTAATAATAAAATCGCGAAGTCACTTTCAAAAGGGAATGTGAGGGCTTATTATAATTATATTTGATAGCTATCTTGAGATATGTGTTTTTTATACCTTGTGGGTCATTCTGCGGGGAGAGAGACGTTAATGGAGGAGGATTAGTCGTGATTGAGTTGGGGAAGTTGTATGAAGGGTATAATATTGTTTAATGAGTGATATACTTGAATGTGGTGGTTTCTAGAGTACGTAAGGGCTTTTGAGAGTAGTCTTCATGATAGCAAGGGAATAGGAGGTGTTGAGGTGGTAACTCCGGGTTAGTTGTGTTGCGGAATTGTACCTTTGCGGATTTGGGTGGCGAAAATGTGGGTTTGTTAGCCAAAGAAGAATGATGAGTTATAGTTGTGTGGGTTAGGGTGTTATATGTGATATTTGTGGTTCTGTCTTCCTCGTTAGAATTATTATATGTTAATATTTGTTCGTTATTCGTGTTGCGAGTTGGTAGTCTAGGGTATGTGTGGTATTAACAGCATGTATATAGAGGATGAGGATGTCATGGTCATGGTTAGTCTAGACAGTTGGTTCATATGGTAAAGTTAGTCAAGTGATGGTTTGTGGTAATGATTAAGCGGTTTTGTGGGTCTTTATGAAGTTAGCTAGTGGGTCAAATTTTAGGAACTGAAGCTTATTCTTTTTTAGGCATATAGATAGATGTGGTACTTTTCATTATTGTCGTTTTGTTAACTTTTTCTTGTTCGTTTTAGTGTATAGTTTAGCGGGTGTTGAATGGTTGTTATAACTATTAAGTTGTTATAGTGCTACTTGAGGTTTTGTGAAAAGCATAGTTGTAAAAAGGTACTTCCGTATGTAATTTTGAATGCTTTATATTGCTTAATGCTTAGGTATGAGAAAGTCGCGAGATTTAATTATAGTGTACTTGAAGTTGTAAATGGTTCATTACCGTTTTGGAGGATTTTATAGGAATATAGTGTTAGAGAGTATCATGTTTGAGCAGATGGATTCGTTGGCAATGAGGATAAAATTTAGGATCTTGGGTGGACAAAGATTTTAAGTCGAGTGTTATGTCGTTGAGATAGGGCAAAAATTCAGAAGGATGATATGGTATGGTCGTGATAAATGATTGATTTAATGTTTTGTGTTGAGATTTTCGGGTTGATTCGAGGTGAATTGAGGAATGAATAATGACGTTTGAGATTGTAGTTCGCGCGGATGCCTTGTGAAAGAATTTTTGTTTGGCAAAGGTCGATGTATATATTGTTTGAACCTTAGGTTATGATGTCGTAACGGAGTGTGACGGTTTTAGAGGGTACCTTTGGTATGTGATGGTGCTAGTGTTTGCTTAACTACTTGGTTTCTTTTGTTGGTAATGAGGGGGTGAACTTTGGGGACGAAGTTCATTCTAAGGAAGGAAGAATATAATAATCCGTATTAGCTTTGTAAGACGTTTTCCTTATTATTGGTCTTAATTGTGTTTGTTGGAGACTTCGTGTTGGTCTTGGTATCATGAGTATAGGGTAGGTAGTAAATTGTGTTGTGAGTCGTTGATAGAGGCATTGTGTTGTTGTTAATGCGGTGTTGGTTGATTTTTGAACTTCGCGGACGAAGTTTTTTCTTAAGGAGGAAACACTGTAATACTCCGTATTGTGTGTACCTGGTACTCGGTCGAATTGGGTGCATTCGACCGAGTGGTGTTTTACTCGGCTGAGGGGGTCATTCGGCCGAGTAGTCGAGTATGTCGCTTAGGCAGCCTTCTGCCTATTTCATCGGTCTTACGGTGTAACAACCCGAAAAGTACCCAATTTTTCTAGTAAAAATATTTACTAACACTTTTCAGTAGAACTTAAGTTTTTAAAATAGAAATTTTTGTTCCGAGTCTTATTTTAAAATTCCGCGTTCGTATTTGGAATTTTTGAGAGATTTCATGAAAAGACCGTTTTTAGTCATCTTTGACTTTTCTTGACTTTTAAGTCGTCTTTGACTTTTTCTTGACTTTTTAAAAGTCGTCATTGACTTTTCTTGACTTTTAAGTCGTCATTTACTTTTCTTGACTTTTAAGTCATCATTGACTTTTCTTGACTTTTTAGTCAACTTTGACTTTTGTTGACTTTTCCCGACTCGCCTCGTAATTTTAAAGACCGAAATTATATTTGAAAAATAATAAATTTAATTTATTTTTATTAAGATTTATCGGAATTTATCGTAATTTAATATAATTATTTTGAATTTATTCTGAATTTAAAGAATAACTTTTACGGTTTTAACCGAACGTCATTTAAATATTCCCGGGTCAACTTAAGTCCCGAAACCCGACTTTGGCATGAGTCACACGCGCCATGTCACTTTTTTTCCACTCATATTAGATCTTTTAATTAATATGATTAAACTAATAAAAATATCTAAGATATTTGTAACTTTATCGGTCTGTCAAGTTAAACTCCGCAAATCGCTTAAAAACAGACCCGATTTCTCACCATTTCACACGTCTCCTTTGTCCTCTCTTTCACCTTGATATTTTCCTTTCTTTTCATTATAATAACATAATAATAACATAATATCTTGATATTTAGTTCAATTAACTTTATCGTTAATTATATTTAATCGATTACCGTAAAATAATTATTTAACGCGAGTCAATTACGTAACACCAATTTCAAAACCCGACTTCCTAATTCCTCTATAAACACACGGCTCACACACCCCTCTTTACTCACTAACAACTTTTCATTTTTCAACAAATCAAATTAAGATCTAAATATCACTTTCTTCATCGTTCTTCATTTGTTCTTCGTGTTCTTCAATTGTTCTTCATCGTTCTTGAGCAAAACCTTCATAAAATCCTCATTTCTTAATTAAATCCGTCCTAACTTATATTTCTAGACTCTCCTCTTCGCTCCCCATCTTCACGTACGGTTTTATTTCAATTCCGACAAAATCGTTTTCAACACTTTAATTATGGAAAATCATATTTTAAGTTCTAATAATGTTTTTCTTGTCTTTTCTTATAAGGGAAGATTTTGAAGACGAGTTTGGAGACTCGTATATTTTGGGTGAAGATTAGTAGAAGGGTTTCTTATTATATACTTCTTATTATTTTGGTGCTAAGTGGTTTTGCTAGCTAAGGTAACGATTCCGAGTTACTCGACGGATTATGTTACATAGCTTTTGTTTTCTTTAGTTTTGGTTCATCTTGGTTTTAGTTCATGTTTTTATGATTTATGGATTTTTAGTAGTAATATGATAAGTAGGATGATTTTTATGTTGTATGGAGTTTTCATGTTGTTTAGTGTTCTTTATGAATTTTGATGATTTTTCATAAGTTATGATTTTTATGTTGTGTAGGAAATTTATAATATGTTTGGTGTTCTTTATGAATTTTGATGATTTTTCATAAGTTATGATTTTTATGTTGTGTAGGAAATTTTTAACATGTTTAGTGTTCTTGAGCAATTTGGATGAATTAATTTTTAATCATGATTTTTGTATGATTGATGGTTGTTTTGAATGTTTAAAAATGGATGTTGTTAATTAAAAACATGTTAGAATTAATTTGGAAAAAGGGGTTGTTGTTTTGGGTGGTGGCCGGAAATGGTGGTGGTTGTGAACCGGACCAAACCAGCCGGTCCAGGCCGGTTCAGACCCGGTCTGGGTTGGTCCATGGTGGGTCCGGGTTTTGGTCTTTGGGTTGTGTCGATGTTTGATTGTTTAATTGTTGTTTTGACGGGTTTTAATTATGTTAAGCATGCGGGAAAATATTAGAAATCGGTTTTAGAAAAATTAAATCAAAACAGCCCATTTTTAGCCAAAACAGCCGTGGGCCCAACCAGGCCCATGTTGGGTTCGGCCCAAAAGTCAGCCGTGGGTCCCACCTTGGGACTTGTGACGGTTTTTGAGTTATCGTTATTTTTATCGCGTTTTGTAATAATTAGCAAGTGAGAAATATTAATAAGTAAAATATTTAATTAAAAAGGTTTTTCATAAAATTACTATTTCTCACATGTTAGAAATTATAATACGAGATGGTAGTTTAAATTGATATCCGTTAAGTTAAAAGGGTTTTCGTATGATTTTAATAATTCACATGTTAGAAAATAGAATGAAATAACATGAAATGAATGTGATATTCTTATGTTCAAGCCTCGAGGGCTAAGACTCTGTTTCTAGCCGGTTTGACCAAACGGGTTTGGTCAAACTAAGATCTAGTCAGCCCCGGTTTACTGATGACCCGTCGCGGGACTCGGGTCGGGGATTTGTCTTCAGGTAAGGTTGTATTTAATTAATGAATAAGCCTTAGTAGATATGAGGCGATATGATATTTGATTATTATTTATATGCAATTAGTCACATGATAGGATGTTATTCTGTGACTGTGTTAATTATATGGTTGGTGTCGTGTTGACTAAGTACCCATAGAGAATTATGAGTATATGGCGTCTTGACCATTCTAATTCTAAATGAGTATCTTGGACCATGACATTGATAGGCCGTACTATCTTTACCGAGCATATGGATTTGCCGCTTGATTACTTCTGTGGCCCCGGTTGTTGGGTTGATATCCAAAGTCGGGGTAGGCTGTCCATT